>WYDI02025024.1:0-90336 GCA_009867235.2 Psittacus erithacus | reverse complement strand
GGGACTGTAGTGATAGGACAAGGGGTAATGGGTTCAAACTTAAACAGGGGAAGTTTAGATTGGATATAAGGAGGAAGCTCTTTACTGTGAGGGTGGTGAGGCACTGAAATGCGTTGCCCAAAGAAGTTGTGAATGCTCCATCCCTGGCAGTGTTGAAGGCCAGGTTGGACAGAGCCTTGGGTGGCATGGTTTAGTCTGAGGTGTCCCTGCCCATGGCAGGGGGGTTGGAACTGGATGATCTTAAGGTCCTTTCCAACCCTCGCTATTCTATGATTCTCTTTCAGTTGGCCTTTGTGAAGTACCAACTTATAAAATCTATTTCTTTATAAACCCCCAAAGAGCTGGGAGTGTGTAAATGAATGCTTCTGTGGCATGCCCAGAGGGTGCTTTTCTGGTTTGTGAAACCACCACCTGCAGCTGAAAGTCCCAACTGGTGTATTCTCAGAGCTCCCTGGTGTCTGCATATTGATGGCAAAGGGAGCAGAAATGTTTGATGAATCAGAGATGCTTGGGTCTTCTGAGAATGGGATTTGGAGTGAAAATGCTCATTGTGAGAATGAGGGACAGCAAAAGGCTTGTGCCACATTTGTAGCTTTTTTCATGCAAACCTTCTGATCCTCTGCAGAGATGTGAATTTCTTCCTTCTATCTCTGTTGACTGAGAGAGGTCCAAGCTTTGTGGCTTCAGGGACTCCTGCTAAACTCATACAGCCATGGAGGAGAGATTTTAAAATTAGTAATAAAAACATTGGTAAATAGTTGTAGATTAAATCAACTATTGCTATTTGAAATAATCTCTTAGGCTTTATCTCTTTCCTTCACAGCTCAATGCCCTGCAGAGATGTGCAAGCCAGCACTGCATACAAGCTTTATCTTGCTCATAATACTAGAATAGGGAGGGTGACAAAAATTACCCCCATGTTGCTTTACATGTCCATTTATGAGCCTAAAACATATTCACAACAAACATCGTCAGCATTTTGTCCCTTCTTCCCCTAACCAGATGTTTCTGTATCCTGGTTTGCTGCTGTGAGATGGGGGGCCAAGTGGGAATACTCAGTGCTGGTGTCAACTGAAGGTTGACATCATTCAGTATTGCACAGTTGACCACTTTCGTGAGAAGACAGTCTCTCAGTATATATGCACATACTGACAGCTGATCTGGAGCCAAGACACCAAAAGGTTAAGGTGCAGCTTCTCTGTGGCTGCTGCTGCTCAATTTCCCATGGCATGGGGAAGGACAATCCTGCAGACCCAGTTTACCCTCTCGAGTCCTCCCTCAGCACTCACTTGGCTGCAGTGCTCTACCATATTAGGAGTTTATGGAGCAAAGCCCAGGAGCTGGGATCAGGAGCTCTCCTGTCAATCTGAAGAGCTGCTGCTATATTTAGTAACAGACACATGGGAATAGCAGCTTAAATGTGGGAGGGGGCTGCTGGAATGCTAAATGTGTTTTGAATCCACTTGGCTCTTTATGGAAATTCTCAGATCATGCTATCTTTAGAGGGTCTTATACAGAAATAAATTACATTTTCCTATTTCTTCAATAAAAAGAAAAGGAACCCAGCTGACGTATACCTCCACCACAATAATTCTGATGAATAGCAATTACTTCATAAAGCCCTTGTTAAGTGTTTATTTACCCTCTTGTTTCAGTCGGATGCAAACTAATCAGGAAAAGTGTATTGCATTTAAATGCAATTATAGCAGCCGTTATAATGTGAACAACTTTGTGGTGGGTTTTTTCCTTTTGTTTTTTCATTTTTTTATTTTCATGGAGTGTTACTTGAAGATGAGCAAAAGATCATCATCCTGAAGATTCAAAACCTTTTGTTTTAAGTGCCCAAATAGGAAAGTGAGGAAATACTGTTCAGAGCAGGTCTTTCATTTGCAACTAACACATTTATATTCCTCTCTATAAACAAACAAACCCCCTTACATCTACTGACCATAAACTAAGAGACAGCATCCAAAATTATTAAATTAATAAAGGATTTAGTGCAGTAGCAGTCAGATGCACTTTGTTTTAATGGAAACACACAGCTGTTCTCCATCCAGAAAAGCAGGTTTCCTGTTTTTCAGCAAGAGCAGTGTCCTGTGGTTTTCTCTCTCCATTTTCCATCGAGGCTGAGTGCTCTTTGTGAAGGTCAAGTGAATACTCCATGGCCTGGTACTAAGTCAAGAGCTGAACATGGAACCAGGATTCCCCTTGTTCCTGCTCATCTGTGAGTCACTCGACTACCTAATCTCTAGTAAAAGCATGTGAGGCCGAATCACTATCAGGAAGGCTGAGGGGGCAAATTCAGGCGAAATCCTCTTGTGGATACTGATTTCCTCAGTGTACCCAGAGAAAGTCAGAAGCTTGGCACTAACGACCCATGGAGGGGTTGATGTTTGGGTTTTTTTTTTTTTTTTTGCTGGATTAGAAAAAAAGGAGCTTCTAGAGAGTCCTGTGGTCTTGTTCTGGGTCTTGAATGCCCAAACCCGTTGCCCTGCGTCTCCACAGCGCTGCAGCATTATACCCATTCTGCCATAGCTTCACTCTCCAGTGCTGTAGGCAGCATGCATGGCAGAGGCTGGAAAATCTTATGCAACTCAAGGCAAATATCATTCTTTTTTTTCAACTTCTCCCTGCATGTGAATATGACTGGACAGTTTTTCTCCAGAAAAGACTCTCCAGAAATGCCTTTGTTTCGCCTTTGTCTAGCAATACTCCCGTCTAACTCCTTCAGGTATATAAGATACACATAGTGGATATATAAATATATGTATGTATATATTACCTTGAAGGTATAAACACTCATCTATATTTGTACTTGCTTTAAAGATACTGGTGCCCTTTGGCAAGATTTGCCTATTTTTGTGTTTTGTTCATTCTTCAGTAACAAAAAATACCTCTTAATGACCATATGATTTCATAACAGTATTGTCCAAGCAGTATTTCCATGATGACATCGTGACACAAGCCTGGGATGAGAAGAAGCACTCCTAATCAGCTTCCTGTGGGCAGGAACATACAGCCCAGGTTAGGTAATACATAAAAACCTGCCTCCTCCTGAGGCATACACAATTACAGTCATTTGGACATGACTGGAAATGGTAGTACTTCCTATCCACACTTGGAAGTGCAATAATTTACTCCCTAGTCCAGAATCACTGTATAAGTTTCTGCTTTAATTTGTTGTTTTCTCTCTAGTTATGACAGATTCTCCAGCATGGTAATGGAAAGGTGGTTTTCTAATGTAAATCCCTTTCTCGGTCTTCCTCCACTATTTACCTGGCATTTCATGCATATACTGCTATATCAACATAGAGATTTTCTGAAAACGTGGAGGCAAATACAGCAAAACGATAAGGAGATACCACAGTTTCAAGAAGAGTGATCTTATTTGACAGCCTTTGTCTTGACATTAGCCAGTCTCTAAGCAGTTTCAGAAAGAAGGATGTAAAAAGTGTTGTTTCATTTTCTTTATGAAAATAATCTTCCACTTTCTTTCTGTCTCAGCTGCAGTTGAAGGAAATACCAAAGTAAAGTATACTTTGTTCCAAAAATTAGGGTTTTTTTGCCAGACGCACAGAGTATGCTGTGAATAACGGGATTCACATTGTGTGTGCAGATAAACAATCACTGGTACAGGCTTGAAATATGTGAAATATACACAGTGTGTGTCCTGAAATTTTTCTTACTGCTGCCAACCAAGCATGCCTCCATCTGGAACAAGAACAGCATTGTCCGACATGGGAAATCTGGGGAGGCTGGACTCTCCTGCCTCCAAATGGAAGCTGTGAGGTACTCAAGCATGCACTAAACACTGCCTTCTCCATTCACAGATCTCCAATGTCTTCATCATGGCAGGTAAGTAGGCAATTAAGCTTTGGCTTCTGGTAACTTAGGAAGTATCAGATACAGTTGTTAACAGCTAGAATGAATGTACAGCAGGGGTAGGAAGTGGGTGGACAAGGATGGTTAGTCATGCCAAAAGCTTACAGCCTGGGTCTTTGAGGTCTAGAAATAATAACTCATGCCTATGGGTGTGTATAACAGAGATGCACTTGCACACTGTGTGACAGAATCACCGCTGCTCCACCTCATCCAAGTGGGGGCTCAATGCCACCAGATCAGGGGAGATGGATGGGTCTTGAGTAAGGCCTCTGCCAGGATACAGTGCCACACAGAGTATTATTGCAGCTATGTTCAGAGCAGCGAAATGCAGATTCGTAGGTGCAGCATCTTCACGTCTTCTGTACTGCAGGTGATTTTGAAAAGGAATGCAGCAGTTACGCTAAGAACAAATGCTTAAAATTATGTATAAGCGAGGAACAAATCACTTTGTGTAGATCACTTAATGATAAGTATCTTTCTGTTTCCCTGGGACACGGTCACTCTGCTTGGCTCAGAGCCAGCTGGAGCCCTATGTCTGTTGATTGCCTGTAATTGGAAACACAATGACTGATGAACACTTCCTAGCAGTCTACAAAGCCTAATCATCACGTTAAGCTGACTTTCAAAAAACCTGTTTTGATCTACCAGGCTGAACAGAGGTATAAAAAAATCTCCTGAGCAGGAAACCACTTAGTTTTGCACATGGTGAGTTACAGGTTCAGAGGCCTTGATCAATAGATATAAAGAAGAAGTTAGGGAGGGATGTTTCAGAGAGGTTAGAAATGTTTCCTTCCTTTGACACAGTTCAGCTGTCCTTTTCCTCAGGATATTGACTCAAAAGATTAGAAATTGCCCTGTTCAAAAGTGTTTGCTTGTGTCAGGTATCCAGCTGCTCCTCTGATCTCTGTCTGTATCTGTCTAGGTTCCTGTATTGCTTCCATTGCTATTATCCCTACAGATAAATTAACAAATGCAATCACAATTTCCATTTCTCTCCCAAGCAAATAAAATCTAAAATTTCTCTCTTTGTCTGATTACTGCAACCAGAAGAAATCTTGGAAGGGGCCATTGTGGACAGTGCTCATTTCCAGTTTGGGCATGGATGCTTCTTAGCTCTGAGAGAATAGTATATCACAAATCTGTTCTTCTCTGTGACTCTTCGCAATCAGTGTTAGCCTTTCTTTGTTGAAAATGGCTCAGGATGCCTAAAATCAGTCTTCATTTAGTACACTGGATTGTTTTTGTAACTGGGAAGACAGAGAATAGAAATCCTCACTGAGAAAATATGAGCCTTTGAGATATTAGTCTTGGCCATTTATTTTAGAAAACCTGTGAGATCAAGAGAAGGGATAATTATTTCCATTGGCCTTCAGATACAGCTGTAAGCATCACACTGGAAAATTTTTGCATCTATATCCAGGACTGATCCGAGGAGGAAGATACAATAACCCCCTTAAACACACTTCCCATCAAGAGCTAAGAGGGCACTTGAGGCTTATCATCCCTTGTTTCAGTGATGAATGATGCTTCAGACAATCAGTCCCAAAGCGTGTGAAGAGTAAAGCAAACAAGCCCAGCTGCTCTTTATTGGAGTAGGCATAAGAAGTCTTTAGGTCTAGGTAAAACACTAAAAACATCTGTGTGTGTTTTCCTATGTAGGGTTCTCCATTTCTGAGCAGTCACTCAGATTCTTGAAAAAAGACCTTCCCCCCCAGACAATCCCTCTACACTTCCAACCCTAACCTTTCCCTTCCCAACATGCAGGGGAAAACAATGCAACCTCCCACTAGAGTGCGAGGGAGAGATGTCCTCACTGTAGCCTCCCTCTATATCAGTCTTCTTCATGCCTAGATCAGCGCTGCACTTATGCAGACGTTGCTCCAGGCATTGACCCATACCTTGGTGCCCTGTCAGAGATTTCATAGAATCATAGAATGGTTTGGGTTGGAAGAGACCTTCAAAGGCCATCTAGTCTACCCTCCATGCAATGACCCAGAACATCTTCAATTATATCAGATTGCTCAGAACTTCATCCAGCCTGGGCTTGAATGTCTTCAGGGATGGCACATCCACTGCCTCTCTGGACAACCTGCTCCAGTATTTTATCATCCTCACCGCAAAAAATTTCTTCCTCATGTCCAGCCTGAATCTTTCCTCTTTCAGTTTCTGCATTTAAGCTGCCTGTTCACAGGCCTTGCATATAAAGGATGATAAACATTCAATGGGTCTTCTGCATTTATCTTCTGTCAAGTTAAATAACCTCAGCAGCACCCCTTGAGCTTTCCTTGAGACAAGGGATAAAGACCAGTGATCCCCATTGTCTCACTTGCTGAACACCTGGAGTGCAGAGTGGCACTGGCACATCCTCACAAAACCACAGGGGTGAAGGTTTTCTCTGACTGCCAGCAAAAATGGTCTCACTCAGGACTTGGTCTGGCTCCAGGCTGAAATTTCAGCAGCCACAGGCTGCTTATCTTACTCTGAGCAGCCCCATGTGGAAAAGTCAAATTGGTGTGGAAAAGTCAAATTGGTGTGGAAAAGTCAAACTGGCAAATGCTCAGGTAGGTTCTGGGCTCCCTACCAGAACTAAGGGCTTTGGAAAACAAGCAATCTGTGAAAAGCATGGAGGCTGGGGACAAGGAGAGAGAAGCAGGGTTTGCCAGAGAAAAGAGGTGATTTCACGTGTTCTTGAGTGAATGTGAGTCTCAGAGATGACAAATGAGGCTAAAAAAATGTGTTGTTTCCTGTGGAGGTTGCATTGTTTTCCCCTGCATGTTGTGAAGGGAAAGGTTAGGGTTGGAAGTGTAGAGGGATTGTCTGGGAGGAAAGGTCTTTTTTCAAGAGGCATGATTGATAGCTGAAATCCTGGGAACCACAGTCATCTGTTCACAGAAAGCTTCTCCACTGTACACGCAGCTAGATTTCTGCCTTCACAAATACTGTCCTTTCAGGATGCATTTGCTAAATCATGTCCAGTTCACTATCGTTTGCCAGCCTCGTTTAACTTCGTTAGCTCTCTGGCCCTGTTCAAATTGTTTAAAATGCATAAAGTTTCTTGGGAATGGCACATATGAAATTATGCACACTGTTTAGAATAGCTTCACCCCGAGCATTCAGCATGGGTAAGTTAAAAGGAATTTGAGAGAACTGCATTGTACTGACATGTTTCATTAAGTTCAATAATTAAGTAATGTGTGTGCATGAATACATGTGTTTGACAGTAAGAGAAACGGATGGTAGCAAGCACCCAGGCTCCCAAGTGGAGTGCAGCCATGTAGGGCCGGATTCCTTGCTGCAGTGCTGCCTGGTTTGACAGAGTCAGAGCAGAGCTGAATTTGCCTTTTTTTGTTTCCTGTAGTGATGGCAGATATATACGTGCATATACTGAGCACATAGCCACACTGCAGCATAGGAGGGCCATCTACAATTTGGGCCAAATCAGCTGGGCTGTGTCTGTTGATCTGAGATTTGATCTGGCCAAATACTGAGTAGATGTTGTATATTATCACTTGGCAGATGAGGTATTTATTTTTCATTTTTCCTGACATTGCATCCCCTCTAGCAGTATCAGAACAGTACTGACAAAATATATCCATTTTACCAATGTAAACGCAACAAAACATTGATCTAAAAACAATAGGTGTGCCAGCCTATTGGCTTGGTGGACCCCTTGGGCATTGTCCTTTGCTGTACAAAGACTGACTGTTCAAGGATGATCTTCAGGTGGTGTGAATGGTATAACTTGGCTCTTACCCCACTGCTTGGCACAAGGAATAATCACTGTGGTGGGTTGTTCCCTTGCAGCTACAAATACAGCAGAGGATTACGCTTGACTTTCAAATGCTGGAGGTGCTGCTTCGTCCCTAGCAAGGTGCAAATCACACCACCACTTTAGTGAAGTGCAATGCCTTCTGAGTCAGCAGCTCTGACTGAACTTGCTAATTGCTAAATATCTGTAATCACCTTCCAACCTCTCTATCCTTCTTTTTTCCCCTTTCTTTTTAGCACATTCTTTGCTTTTCTACTAATCCAAACACCTAATTGTATGGGAGTGGCTCAGTTTGTTCTCAGACTGAGCATCTCCCTGTAACTTGCATTAAGTACTTCAGAAGGATCAAGCTTACAGTAACAGAGTGTATTTTTCCAGAAATGCTGTGGTTTTGGTCAGGTCAAAGGATAAGCAAGTTGTTGGGAAGACTGTTGAATAGTGATTAGAAACATTGAGAAATGAATTGTTTATTCGATGAAGTGGAAGGCTATTCTGGATTCCCTGGTGAGACAGCAACAGGTTGAGGCACCGTGGTACGATCTGATTGCTTTCCTTTCTCTAAAACCGAAGTGTCAACCAGGGCCATGGTGTGAGACTGTCTCAGGCTCTCATAGCCAGGGCAGGACAGGCTGGCTGCACTGAATGACGGACTGTCACACCATGGTGGGAAATGCAGTAGCATCTCCAGGCTGTTTTGTCACCCCGAGAAGTTTTCCTCTCTAGGAAAGCCCCGGCTGAAACAGTGTAATTCCCTTTGCAAAGCTACACAAGCTGACATTCAGAGTAGGACGCTTCTCTTTCTCAGGCACCTAGCCCTAAATAATGCCATATTCCATGGACTTCTCCTCCATTCACCCCGCTTTTTCTTAAAAGCTCTGATTCTGTGTGTTTCCTACAGGGAGGTGCTGGTGACTGGGATAAATTTTGCAGTTTAACACTTTTTCTCATCCTGTCGTGTTTAGGAAGATGCTGACAGTTTTGTACAAAAGGCCTCACTTACATTTCAGTCATACGCCAACACATGAAATGTTTTGGACACCTTCTGTTGGTGATTTACAAAGCAATAAACTAAGTAAAAATAAAGAAGGAGCCATCATGAATGCCCATTCCACATCTCACTCTCTCTCTCTCTCTCTCTCTCTCTCTCTGTCTCTCACACTTTATTGGTATAATTATAGCTCATCTCCCCATGTTCCCTTAGCAACAGATGAGGAGGTGGTTGGCTCCCTGTCCATGCCACTGCCTTGCTCAGAGGCCACAGCAAGCAGTGCTGCTCTGCCTCCTGCTCTGCGGCGGGATGCTGCCAAGAGGGGAGCTCCTTCGGGAAGACCCACAGCCAGAAGTACCCAGAGATGCTCTTTTGAAGTACCAGACAGGATTCAGGCAGGTTTTTCAGATGATACACTGAAATTCTCTCTGCGATTTCATGTGAGTTTTATAAGAAGCATGCAAGCAATGAGACCAGGTCTTGCACATTTTATTGTATAACTGTATTCCTGATCAGAACAATTTGTTTTTAAAATCTGCCACCCCTAGCACAAGGGCCTGCCTTAGGTCTGCTGGAGAAAGGTCAGCAGTTTCCTACACCTCCTTCCAAAAGAAGGTAGCAGGTGAGCTTGTTAGTCCTCCTGGGCTACCAAAATAAGGCAATCAAATCTCCAGGTCCTCAAACACCTTCTCCCTGGCAAGTGCTGGGCTGGGGTTGGAACTGCTTGCATCTGCAGCATCCCTGCCTGGCAACACTCCTGGCAGCAAATTTGGCCCCAGGGATCACAAAGACAGAGTTGTCTCGCTGTCCTTGTAGTATAATCAAATATTGTTTTTTACATCTTGTCATGCAGGACTGGATTAGAAACCTTGATGTCAGAATCTACCTGCATTTCTTAAACTCCCATCTGTAGTGTGCTTACTCAGAAGTCCTGATAGAGCATGATCTGGGTTAGTGGTTTATGATCTTTGGTACCAATAGTCAGGAAAACTGTGAAGTAACAAACAAGCTGACTTAATGTCATCTAAGCTGTTCAAACAAAAGGGAAACAGGAGAAGGCTAGCAGAGCAGGCAGACACCGGCCATTTTCTCAGAGATGCAAGGATTTGGAAATGCAAAGCTGAAAAGAGAAGACCAGACTTCAAGTAGACAGGTCTCTAAATAAAAAAGCACCTCAGAAAGGTGCTTTACTTTCTTCAGAAAGGTGCTTTACTTTCTTCAGAAATGCTTGAATAGTTCTTGGTTTTGCAGGATTGAGCACCAGTACTGCTTTCCCATAGTGTGGCAGCCTGTAGGTCAGTTGTGGAGCATACCTGTTCTGCGGTGCCCACAAATAAGAAAGTCTCTTTTTCTTGAGAAGGTAACAGTTATGTGACTATGGGAGGCCAGAGAAAGGGTTTCCAAACTTCTTCCCTGGTCAAAATTACCTTTATAGAAAATGCTGTTATTTTACATAATGCAGCATGTGCTGCAGTACTGCTCCATCCACATATCTTATCTGAGGTTGCTCAGTGTCATTATTGCTCACATACAAGCATGGTCTGCCTTCACCTGCAAACCAGGGTAGAAAGGAAGGGGAAAGTTCAGGCAAACTTTTTGTTTCAGTTGTGCTCAATAAGGTGAAATTTAGGAGACATAAATTCAGCTGAGCTTTGCAAGTATTAACAAGCTCCAAGCACAGGTCCTGAAAACAGGACAGGACAGGGCTCAGAGGCTAATGACCCTGTAGAAGCACAAGGGGAAGACAAGTGCACACAAAGAAGATTATTCTGGTTGACAACCTGGGCTGTTTCCTGAATGTTTTGGAAATAGGTTTCCCCTGGCTCCAAAGGCTTGTTGGGCAGAACTGAACCCCTGCCTGAGAGTCCACCAGAGTCAGACTGGGGGCAAATACAGACCCAAAATAAACCAGCTCTGTCAGTCTACTGCCTGTGAACAGAAACCACCAGCTGTTGACAGTACAAAAACTATTCAGAAAATGCGTACTGCCTAGTGCAACTTGGCTCCTTCTGTCCTCTATGAGTGACAGCTGTAGAGAAGCCTTTGGAGAGCAGAGCATGCCTTTCCCATTTCTAGAAACAGAATCTGCCTTGGCTGACCCTCGCAGAGGACTGCATTGGTTTACACGGCAATTGCTTTGTCCCATATACTTGTCTGGTCTTAGCAAGGGCATAAAAAGATAAGGGATTAGTTATAATCAGCTGTGGGTCCAAGTCACTTCTTTCTACTTCAGTTCTTCCTGAGACATCAAGTGCATCCATTCATCTCCCCGCCTTCTCCCCACCAGCTTTTCTAGACTCAGTGTGAGTTGATGTTGTTAGTGATGAGCAACTAGATGCTGTACAGTCACACTGAGTGACACAAACATCATGGAGCTTGTGGCCTTTTGGACAACAGCCCTGTTTCCCAGGGAGGCTCAGAGACATGATGAGAGGTATCAGAGGCTTTCACTGGCCAGCTGCAGTGACAGAGGGGCCAGTTTGCAGTGCTTAGATTTGGATGTGGAAATCCAATTATGTCCTAAACAGCTGGACCATCTGTCCCCTTGATGCTAAGTAGCCTCACACTCCACTCTGACAAGGGTTCCAGGACACTAAAAGACAGTCCTCATCCCTTTCTAGGCTGTGTCAGCATTTGTGCAAACTCCTTATCTAGACCGGGAGAGGTAAAATATTTCTTGAGTTCAGCCATAATTCTTCCCTGATCCCACCCTCAGATCTTCTGAGAGACTGGGCCATGGATCTGGGAATTATTTGAAAATGCCCTTTTAATTGCTCTAGGTGCTAACAGATTCTACTTCAGGGACATTTTGGGTGTAGTGTAAAATCTTACGGGAGCCCCAACCCTACAGGGAATTAAATGGGTAAACTGTAGCAAAATGTAGATATTTCCATACCTGCAGAATTGTGTCCAGCTTTTCAGAATAACACTGATCCCTTTCAGACATCTCAAATGCAGTGCAATGTCGCAAACTTTGGTCCTCCCATTTTAAACCCCATATTGGCTCGAGAAGTGGCTGACTGCTTAGGTTGGAGGATATTTTAGGAAAAGGATCACCCTGGTCAAGCTGGTTTTTTAAAACTCTTTTCTGAGTATCCACAAATAACCAGTCCTGGATATAACCTCTGGGTTTGATAGACTTCTTTGTTCTTTTTTGCTGTTACCTTCTTACACATGCTTAGCCAAAGTCACTGACCTGGCTTATGCCAAATAAACCATTCCAGTGGGATTTTATGCAGCATCAGGCAGACCTAATTTGATTAAATAAAGCACATGCTGGCCTATGGCTCTCTATATCAGCAGTGCCTGAAGCAACAGTTATTCTTAGTACCCTGGCCTATCTTGTATTATAGGTTCAAATTACAGGCCACAGAAGGAGGCAGAAGAAAACCTGAGAGTATGACATTCTTCAGCATGAGGAAGCCTTAATAAACCTAGAGGTCTCTAATGTAGCTAATGTAGTCTCTCCTGCAAACTACTTCCTATCACAGACTAAGTGGATCTGAGGTAGTCTCCTTAGATCTTTGCCAGTACATGTACTTACTTGTGAATTCTGCATCCATATTATTTCTAACCCCCATCTGTATGTGGCAATGTCTGTGCACCTTTTAAAATCCAATTCTATTATGTGTGGGATCCCAGCCTATTCCTGCACATGATAGTCAGAAAGTCAGCCTTCCAGACTGCCTTCTACCCTTCCTTGTGTTCTGATCAGCAGAAGAAATATCAGGAAAGAAGGAGTCATCAGGATTGCCTTTTAAAATGGTTTACAGATGTCTTTTTGTTACTATGATCAGACCTCGGGCAATGTTAGATATGCCTCAAATTGCTTGAAATTAAAATGCATATTGCTTGTATCAGAGGTCATGACTGCAAGTAGCTGGCCTTTGCATGTAAAGGCCAGCTCTCTGGGCTCTTGAGTCTCTGAAATGGAGAAAAAATAACTGGTTATATCAGTCAGTATAAAGTAGAAGCTCTACTTTCTATCTTTGTGCATTGTTTATACAGCGGATCTGTGTATTTATGCTAAGGATGTTGGATTTGTTGCAGCATTTGTCTCTTTTCAGCATCTTTTGCTTCCCTGTGTATTGACTGCCCCTACCTTGAAAGCACTGATTCATGCGGTGCATGCTTAGGTAAAGGAAAACAAAGGTAGATTCCTTTTTCCTTGGCTGACTGTTGCTTTCTTTTGTTTAGATATTCTCTTTTCAAAGATGGGCTGGAATCATACTTGTGTCAAAAACAAGGTAGTGGTAACCATAGAGAAAAATAAAGCCTTAAAATTACACAGATATTCTTTAAACCAGAGAGCAGTGTAATTGTGATAAATTTCATAGTCTCTTAAAAAGCATGTGACCACTTTAAAAAAGTCATTATAATCTTTTTCTTCCCCTCTGAGATAAGCAAAGGTCCTTATTTTAACCACCCTCTCAGGCACAGCTAGATTGCTCTCAGCAGAGGTTACAATAGAAGTAGCTGTGTAGCTTATGACACCAAATCCATACGAAAAACTTCAGCTAAAAACTCAGGTGAGGTTCATAAACTAGTAAAAGCACATGATCTAATGCTGAAGTTATGATTTTTCAAGGACAGGATCTGATAAAAGACTTAAGATTTCAAAATGGCTGGACACTGTTGGCATTAGGGGAATTAATGGAGAGCAGATACCATGGCCAGCTTCTATCATTTTGACTTTTGCCTTTTGCCTTTTGTGAGTCAAGGACTCCTCTTTGACTCATATAATGGCATAATTAATATTCTGCTGATAGACAGAAGCTCTCCACAATCAAACCTAAATAATCCACAGAAGTGTGCACTGCACAGAGCAGTTTGTGATGTTGTATTAAACACACTTCTGTGTATACTTCCATGTGTTATACCTGCTTACTAGCAGTGGTATGCTGTAATTAGCCTCCCTGGGAATCTTAATTCCAGAAGTCATTAATTTCAGCTCATCCTTTTTCTAGTGGATGTACACGCGTGCACACACACATACACAAACACAACGTTCAGCTACCAGAGCTGGGTGTCTTAGTTCATACACACAGCACTTGACAACTGTTTTGAGAGCATTTCTAGCAAGGATACAATAACCGTTAAGTTCAGGAACAAGATCAACTAGTATTTCTGAGCTGCTTTATGACTTTTCACCATGTAATTTATCTAGTCATTTTTAAAATGACCATAGTGTATGCCTGTTTCACTAAGGTTATATGGGATTTCTCATGGATACCAGTGTATAAGCAGCTCTTTGTTCCAGTCAATGCGGATTTCTTCAGAACAGCTATGGAATCCCCATGTACCCAGCAAGGGCTGATGCACTGTGGCTAATGGATTTCTTCCTATCAAATTGGTAGCTTTCAAATTCAAGCTGCATGTGATGAAAGTCACACCATGTCCTCTTTGAGATCAATTCCCTCTTCAAGCTACTTCCTCAGTCCTTACTTGTGAGAGATCAATTTTCCTGCTGTCTTCTGGCAGATTAGAGCTCTATGATTAATATGTAAATTATTTTTGTTCCTTTTATTAGCTTTATGTGAATTATGTTTAACCTATTGACGTTCTCCATATTTCCAAACATGTCATACTCATCCATTTCAACGACGTAGGGTATTTGCTGACAGAATAATCAAATCCATACCACTGTGTAATAAGAGTAAGTGAAGGGAAGGTTGTGATTATGTGACTGGCGTGAGCTATCATGGCTTCAGTCTCACAGAAACGTTCTCCTAGATTTGGCAGCGCAATGCAAGGTTTTCTTTTGCTTTTCCCAAGCTGCCCTTGGGAAGTAGCTGACTGTTGTCACTGCAGCTGTTTCACGGATGATTCCAGTCGTTCCATTATTTATTTTGTAATCTTTTCCCCAACAGTGAAGGCAGCCCAGGGAGACAAACACAACTCCGTATTTCTAGGGAAAAATGTGAGGTAGACACTAGCAACTTTTTCTCCTCCTCTGTTCCCCTCGCTGTGTCCCCTGTCTTTTGTTTTAGCTAATCCTAATCCTCTCTCCACCCAAATCATTTGCTGGCAGGAAATGGTCAAGCAACACTTGCTGTGTCTCTGCGATGAGCCCATGTTTGAGGTCCCTGCTCAGGAGCCACCCAGAAGATAGGAATGACCATTCTGCATCAGACTAAAGGGGCCACTTTCCCAGAATGGGGATTTTCACAGGAGCAGGTGCCAACAGGGAGAAATAAACACATTCACCCTAAGTGTTCCCATTTGAGTTAGTCATCTAGGTTCCCTCCAGAGCAAAAATTTCACCCATGTGAATTCTTGACTCACCTACCATAAAACAAATGCTTAAAATAGGGTAATGAATTGCTGTCTAAAATATGATTATTTCTTTCAATGGAGCATGAAGGGGGCTGGGGTGAGGAAGTCAGTCCACATCTCTATTATTAGTGCCTGAAGTCAGGCAACATAATTCCCACTCACCCAATGTTTTAAGACAAAACCTTAGGTTTTCTCAGGGCTCAATCATGAGAGAGGAAATAAAGGAAGGAAAACCCAACTACTATTTGAGTAAAAACAGTAAACGTGCGAAAGATTGGAATTAACGTCTTTGCTATGACAATGCTTTTTATTCTACTTACACTCTTTGCAATCCCGTGTCTTTCTTAAGTATTTAAGGTGTAGGCTGTGGAGGCATGAGCTGCGTACTGCTTTGCTTATGCACTGATAGAGCCAACGGAAGTTCATTTTTATTGGTCTTCTTTTAGGGCTCATGAAATGTGTATATTTTATTCCAGCAAGCTGCTCTACAGAGAGGCTTGTTATCCAATAAACAAACATAGCCTGGAAGAAATAAGGTTTTCCAATGATGTTTCTCTGCTGAAGGTATTTTAAGGCATTCTGGTCTATGCATAGAAAATATATAATAGCCCATCTCTGTTTAAGACACTTGTCTTTGTGATGAAAGGCAGGAGAGATAATTCAAGCCTGCTGTCTGGTTTCTATTAACTGAATCAAAAATAATCACCAAATACTGTGTTTTCTACCAGTTCTCCCTGAAGCATCAATCCACATATTCACAGCTGTCTGTGTGCTGAAGTTCAAGAAACACATATAAAGAAAACCCATAGGCTAGAAGAAGGAAAGTAGTCATGAAAAAGCAACCAAACCCAAACCAAAAAGAACTGAAGATTTCTTTTTTTAATTCAAGTTTATGTTGGGTTTTCTTTTTTTTTTTAAACAGTCTTTCAGGACATAATATATGGGATGGGATGGGATGGGATGGGATGGGATATTCAGGGCATTTTAGGTTTAGGAGGGGAATTTTCAACTATCACCTCTGCATTGCTGGCCTAAGTAGCAGAGAGAAAGATACTGCTGCCACCAGTAAGTAGAAGGTGGTGCAGGATTTACATGGGAAAGCTTCTTCTAATGCTGGTTTTAGCACTGAGGCATCTTCCATGAAAATGATGGGCAAAAACTTTGAATGAAGGATAATTCTTGATTGTTCCTTGCTAATTTCTTTTCCTCATATACAGGGGAACAGGACAAACTGAAAACCTCAGGTCGCTGGAGAACCACTGCAACACTAACATTGCCAAGCTTTTGCAACTAGTATAAAAAATAGGAAGTTAATACATTATTCTAATTGAATCAAAAATAACAATGTGCTTTCTCAGCTCCTGTAAACTGTTTTTTTCTTAAAGTAATCTTGGAATATGAAAGGCATATTTCAGTTTCTCTGTGCTGACAAAGGTCTGGGAAACAAATGGTGAAAATCAAAGAGATCAAGTATTACTTGGAAGATGTGATGTGTCTGGCTTCCCTGCAGAAGTGCTTTGCAGCAGCCACCTCTGAGGTGTGTTTGACATGGTGTGTAAAATATAGCAGCTTTGCTCTAATTCCACAAAGTAGATGTAGAGAAAAGTACTTGGCTACAATATGTTGCAGGCCAGCCAATAACAAGAAAGTCCTTGGAATGTGTTTTGAGAAGACAGTCCTATGGCTGAGGATTTTTATTTTAATTTGCTCCAAGATAGCAAAGCCAAGTACTTTCTCTTACATCCAGTTTCCTGAATTAACGATCACCAGAGGCTTTTGAAGGAGCATGAGTCAGTGGTTTCACTTGAGGGCACCAGATACATTCAAAGTAGAAATGAAGGGTAACTGTCTTTTTAATATGCTTTGGGGATAAATACAAACTAAAAGGAAAATTCATGCTCATCCAGCCATCAGCTTCAAAATGAATTTGAAATAAGAAATGTCAGCCTTTGCACTCTTCAACTTTCTTCTGAATCTTTGATATTAGCCTGTGAAACACAGTTGTGTCTATACAGGCACACAGAAATAAAAAACAAATATATACAAGATCCACTTCATTTATATATGCATACATGTGTGTGTGAAAATTGGGAGTCTCTATAAACTGCATTGATAACTTCTGACATAAACAGTATTCATAGACTACCAAGGTTCCACCTAAACCAATCGTTGCATTTCCTTTGAATCAGTATGAATGCATAAGGAGGCTTGGAAATCTAAATGAGTACCTGATCACTTGCGAGTAAATGACAACTCTGTTGTGATCTATGACAAATGGATGAAACTTACATAAGACCAAAGAACCATTAATTCAGATAGAAATAACAATAATAATTTAAATAAAGTTTCATGGAGACTGCAAATGGCTTAATCAGGGTGTTGCTCCTAAAATCTGTCTGCACTTTTATAAAATAATCCTGTTAATATAGCACATCTGGAATACATCTTCCAGGACTTTAAGCTAATGTAATCAGAGATAGAAACAGTATTTCATCCATCTCAAATCTCTAAATCTGCTTGTAGTCTAGAAATGTATGGATGCAATGTATTATTTATGGTCTGTGCCACATTAGTAACAAGAGTTAATTACATCTTATTATGGCTGAGTGGTGAACCTTTTCATTATAATAAAATATTGAGCAAGCTATTGTAAAGGAAATAATGCCTTGTAGTAATCTTATCCACTATAATACTTTGCAGTGGCTATAAAGCTACCCACCTCCCATCAGTTAGTGAGCCTGGTGATTATCAATAGCAATTAAGCAAAGTTCTTTCTAGGGATGAATAAAAACCTGTAGAGACCTCATGGTCCACATAAGCCTACTTTCCATGATCAGCCAGTGGGTTTTCAGACACAGGGCTTGCTGCAGCCAATGCAGTCATTACAAGGAGGGAAAAGGGAGAAAGAGGTGTGCAGGAACACGAGCCACACAGATAGCAGTTTTTAAGCTCCAGCCAATATTGAATCGATACTACTTGAGCCTCCATTTGGCAAGGAATTTAAGTGTGTTCTTATCTTCAAGCAAATGACTAGCTTACTTCAGCCCAACCCATGATGTTATTGAAAAGTCCCGTAAGTGTCCAAGTATTCCCAGTCATTTTGGCAGAATTCCTTTACATATTCCATATTTTCTTTGCATAGACTTTCTTTACAAAGTCTTTATGTCTTAAACTTAAACAAGTAAGCAAGAGTTTTGTGAAACTAAGACCTCTGCAGCTGATGTCCCATGCACTAATTATTGCTAATTCATGAGCCTAGTGAATTCTTTTGTTGCCACTCAATATGCACTGGAATTTATAGTCCTGTTCTCGCTTTCGCAGGAGCTTGGGCAGCCTTGTTCTTCATTGCATTTTAACACACACTTTTGTGTGTCTTTTGAAGATGCTGGTATTGTGCTCTGACAATGGTTCCTGGACATCAGTATGAGTCACATTTTCAAGTCACTGATGATTTCTTAAATTATCTGATACAAATAAATTCCTCATTGTTGTTTGAGATGAATATCTCTTTTCCATATGATTGGATTTGGGTGGGGAAAAAATGTCCATTGTCAAGTCACCGCCACAAAAAGTGTTCATGTATGAGAATTAACATTTCTTTCTGTTCTTCTTATAATCACTCCTGTGTGGTACAGTCATGCCTCATTTTGAAAGAACAAGCCTCCAGTGAAATGCAAGAGTCAGGATGGCTGATGGAAATACTTTTTTGCTGCCCTTTTTTTGCTTCCCTACGTGCCCATGGATGCAGGCTGCTCTGAGAAGGGCCATTGTAGGAAAACGAGAAAGCAGAGAGGAAAGCAGAAGATCCAGTGACTAACCAGTACTGGGGAGATCCTTCACTGCAGCATTAAGGATTCATGGGCTTCTTCTCTTTCAAGCACAAACAGCTGGGTGGTGAGCATGTATGTTGCTGGCAGAGTCCATGTGTGAAGCTTTCATATTTCTACAGCTTTGCAGTTCCATCTGTCTTTAGGAAAGATGTGTGTTCATTGTCTTGGTAGTTTCCTAAACAAACCCAAAGTGTTCAGAAGAAATTCTTTTCCTGGAGCAGTCAAGACTCACAAGCTCAAGGCAAAGATTACAGCCGTGCCCTCCATGAGCAGCCCAGGAGGGCAAGTCAGGGAAGGAGCAGACAAAGGGCAGATAAACCACATATACATTCCAAGGAAGCTCAAAAATGACAAACAGGCATTAAGTCACTATGATCAAATACCCTTGATTCACACAGAGAACACTTTTCCAGGCCTGCAGTTGCCAGAACTGGATGCACTGAAAGTATAATAAAACCCTCAATGGAAAATATATATTTTTTTTTTTAATTTACATTCTTATGAATGCATTTGGTAGCATTTATTACAAATGACTAAGCAAAGTATAACAATCTTTTCTGCAAATACCCAACACATTTTCTATTGCACATAAAATTTAATTCTGTACTTTCTGCAAAGGGGTTGGAAAAATCATAATATTTCTTTCATTTGTTTTCTATGACAAAACAGTTCCTTTTTTCTCCCCTTTCTATTGTAGGCAGAGTCTCACCCCCCAGAGGATGTAAAAACGAAGATATTATCATGAATATGTTACAAATTCCACCTCAGGACATGTTCCACTTCTAGAAAAGGAGCTATAATGAGAAGTGTTTCTTCAAATAAAAGAGAATGTAATTTCATTTTAGATGTCCTCAGAGTTTTGAACAGCTGTATGAACTGGGGAAATGTTGAGGCATAAAGTGTCCTAAACAGCTCTTCTGTGTGGTCTTGTAGGTACCTGTGAGTGTGGATGGGGAAACAGTTGCCAGAAAACAGCAGGTCCAAGAGAGGAAACGTGGGCTGAAGTGGCTGTGAAAGCACCGTACATTGGTGGTCCAGCTGAATCTGCAAGAGCTGAGAAACTCAGGATACCCAGGGTCGCCTGACAGTGTCCAAGGGCACTCCTCATGCTGGCTATGTGACTTAGGCTACCTCCATGAAGGTGACAGCTGACACATTCAGGCAAAGACCATATTACTCCTGCTGTGAGTAAGGGATGCTGGAGGGGTTGCTTGAACACCCATCCAGAAGCCATGGCACATCAGGATGATATCCCCTGCTCCTCAGTAAAGTGAGGGGCTGGTTCCTCCTTGCTCATGCCCTAGCCACAAAGCGATGGGAGTGTCATCCATGAAAGGGGGGTTAAAAACTGAGCTGCCTGAATTGGTGCCTGCTATTAATAGTAATAGCTTGGATTCCATTAATGGCAACAGTTTCATTGGTAAAAGTTATCCTGCAACTACTCACTGGGACCTGTCTCCCTGATTTGATCCCTAGTGGGGACAACAAAACGGCAGTGCATACAGCTCCCATATGGATCCTGATAAACTCCTCCACCAGGGCCCATGTTCCTTCCTTGACACCAGGAAGGAGCCCCAGGATCACGTACAACATTGTTGGTAGGGCTAAGAGCAAAAGCAGTTTAGAGGAGCTTTATTAATACTGCTCTTTTTCTCTCTGAAGATAGAGGGGTGGGTAGGGTGGAGAACTGAACTTTAAGATGACCAAAGCATATATTTTAATTTTAATTTTGGCACCAAATTTATGCCTTTGCATGAGGCTTTCACAGGCAGAGATCCAATGCTGAGCTCAAGCAAAAGAATAGAGGCTTACTGGCGCTTAACAATATCCCACCAATGAATTGCACAAGAAAATGACAAGAGAAAACTCCAGCTCCAGGGGACTTACAGAATAAACAGACAAGGCAGAGCAATGCTGGCAGGGAAACCACAGCAGGAAGGGAAATATTTGCTCAAGATCATGAACATGAGAGGTCCTTTGCAGGGAAAGTGCATTGACCCCAACTCCAGGGCTGTACCAAATAAAGTGTACTTCCCTTTCTCTGTAGCTTTATGACAAAAATTGGTTCACCAGCATTTCTTTTTCATCTCTGCCTTGTCTTCATCTCACTTTATTTAAAACAAAATTTTAAAAAAGGAAAATAAAGAAAAAAAAAAGGAGGAATTTGAGTATTTAAAAATAAGTTTTCTTTTAAAGTAGTCCCAGGCACCAGAGGCTGGAACCACCACTAGTTATGGACCATAACACAGCAGTTCAGGCGTGGAAATAGAAATACTCAAAGTACCCGAGTAAGAGCTAAAATGTATCCAGCTCTGTCTCTCTGTCCTGGGGTGGGTTATACAAATTATAATTCCTATTTCTTCAAGGGAGAACAATGGTAGTGAGGAAAAGCATTCATGCACAGGAGTTCTATTTATAATGAATGTGTTTTATGGGAAAGCTGTTTATTGCTGTGGGGTACACTGGAACAGCTTCTGTGATAGTTTTCTTGAAGAACACATTTGAGAACATGTATCATTCATGATTCAACATCTGCAATTAAAATCTTGTTTATTCCCTTCTTTTAATTTCATTTACTTGTATGTATGGAAACTTAAATCACTCTTTTCCTGCTTAGGCAAAACATAATGTGTATGAAAACATAAACAAAAATATGGCAGCAGCCTAAAGCTATTGCGCTGGGTAAAACTCGAACAGTCAAAGTGTAAAAATGAAGAGGCGTGGTAGAAACTGTAACACCCAGAGAAAACGGGTGGTAGGTTTATTTTGGGTAACAGTTCATGGCTCTGTTGGGCGGGTTCTGAGCTGCCTTGGCAAGAGGTTGCTGAAGCAATACTCAGATAAAAGCATGGTCTTATCTTTAAGGATATCCAGAACTTATACTCAAGAGCTTGCTTAATGCTCTGGTTATTGCTGTCTGTGAAAATTGCTAGAAAAAAAAGAGACCCAAAATATTTAACTGCTCTGGGGTGTCTGCAGCTTTCATTCCCAGGCAGTCTCTATGAGGGCAGTGATTCTCAAGGCATGTTCTCCCCATGGGTTTCAGTATTTCCCCTCTTCACACTTTGTCCGCCTTTCACGGGCATATATTTCATGTCTGTTCATGGGCACCCCATTTCGAGCCCCCTGAGCTCCTCCAGAGCCTGTTCTGTAATTCGGTAATCGTGACCCTCTTCAGCCAAGGCAAACTCAGCACTTGAAGCCAGGGGAATTGCTTCTTGTCATCTCTCAGCCCCCAGCCAGCTCCAGCTGCTCCCAAACTGTGTTGGTCTCCTACTCCAGCCACTCTCAAAAGACTTTGCGCTTGCCAGGACCTGCCCCTTCCTACCCTCACACAAAGCCCAAAACATCTTGGCATTGGGTGCAGGGAGAGAAGGGAAGATGGGGAGAGGACAATCAAAGACCAGCTGGCTGCTAACTCCCACCCTTCCCAAGGTAGGTGCTACCTGTCTCCAGAAAGAGATATACTACTGCAAAGGGAGTCAGATCTGCAAAAATGTCGTTTCTGCTATGCAGTTAAAGGATAGACTTTGCACTTATTAGGAACAGAAGTAATTTTCTTCTGGTATTTATAACAAGGTAGGATGTACCACCACCTAGTCTTCCCTTGTCTAACTCCTGTTTTCACGTGGGCTTGTGTTATACTAAAAATGATCCAGACATGATTTCTGAATGTCAGCCTGTTTGTCTGAGAAGTTTTAATTTCCCAACCAAGACAAGAACCTTGAAAACTGATATCCCAGAGGGAAATTGGCTGAAATTCTATAAACTACAGACTGTGCTAAAAGAAAGCCACCTACAGAGAAATATATCAGCACTGAACATATGCTTAAAATTGACTTTTAAAACAGATGTAACTGGGGATTAACTACTATCACTCTACTGGCAACTCGATGCCAGTGTCTGCAGAGAGTGGAGATTTTAATTGATCCATTCATTCATGTCAAATCTTTGTAGCTTGTGTGAAAAAAAATAAAGCTTTTCTGTGTGTCCCTAAATGACCCTGACAGCTGACTATGATTTGATCAGAACACCTCTTCTTCTGAGTGCAACTTCCTCTTTCTTTGAAACTGAACAGTTTTAAAGCATCAGATCTCCCGTAACTTATTTCCATTGCCTTTTCAAAAGAGAAGCTCAACTTCAATATTAATGCTGTGGATGAAGAGGATTTATGTTCAGTGTTTTATTACTTATTAGACTCTCCATTGATAAGCAAAACATTTATTACACGCTGAACCTACTTAATCATCTGCTTAGGACTTTGACACTCGGTGGAAAACATCCATGGAATCACTGATTATTCCTCTTGCATGAACACTGCCTTTCAGAGGGAGACAATTGGGTCAGGTTTTGTGGCAGAAGAATTTTCATTATAAGCAGGATTTGCAAAGAAGCATAAAGAAATCTATAAGCTAAGGTTCCTGCAGGAGTCAATAGGGGTCTGATGATTTCAGCTTATAGGAAAAGAAAAAAAATATATATATTTGGAAGAAATGCTGCTTGTGGTTGTTGATTTAGTCTCACCAGTCATCAGGACAGCTAATGAACCCAGGTCTTGCAACTGCAGGAATTTTGCCAGTTCAGCTGTACATGGCAGGAATCACATTGGATGCAGATGAGAAGCTGGCATAAGCCTTGTGCATCCCTCCAGCTTGCCCATGCAGATACCATCAGTTACACCGTAGGCTAAAACATGGCTGTAGAAAAGGGCTCATATTCAGTTGTGTAATCTATTTTATTGTTTTCTATTGTAATAAGGAAACCACCACAGTTTGCTCACTGTAGAGAAAGGAGAGGTAGGTACCTCTGAATATACAGGTACTTCAGAATGTATGTATATGGCTTTACTACCCTCATCCAGAGGTAAGTGGAAAACTCAGTGTGATTTTATGACTTATAATACTAAATACTGGCCCAAAAAATGCGTGACCAAGTGAGACATTCATAGACATGCCAGGCTTTTAGAGTCAGCACTTAGAAGTAAAGTGATCAAATTGCCAGGACATCAGTCTGCACAGGTAGTATAACATCTCAGTCCCAATGATTAGTGTCTTTCACTGCAAGAAGTACAATATTTGGTGCCTAATACATTCCTCTGCTCCCATTATGCTTGCCAACATTGATAGTGACTCACAGTAAAACAAAGGTAACACCTGACATCCTTCACAGACTCCCACTCGTCAATTACAGACCATAAGGCTTCAGCGTTTCAGTGTGGAAATCAGTAAGGCTGAATGCTGGCTGGCGTGGCTAATGCACATCCTTCAGCACATAACCAGCTCAGTGCTAATAAATTAGAAGGGCTCAGATATGGGCAATCATGCTCAGGCAGCAACTTATTCTAGAAAGCTGCTATTTTTGGAAGAGCTGAACGGTATAAAGACTTAACAAGTTACCTCTAAAATGAGTCTCATTACTGCGATTCCCAAATGCCCATGGATGGTGCTTGTGCAGGATGACAGTGAGTAGGATGTATCAAAGCTGGCCATGACGATGTGGGAAATCTCCCTTTCTGCATAACTCTTGCACAGAGGCTGAGGTGGGGAAGCTGTTTTGACATGTTGTGCCTAGGTGTGCGCTGTCAGGGTGTGAGCAGGGCTGATGGAGGGTGGTTAAAGCATGCCAGCTGCCTTTCCAAAGAAGACCTTTCCAAAGGAGACCTGGGCACAACAAGCCAGGTAGACCACAGGCGAGACATTTTCCTCATGTTCTCAGCAAGAAGGAGAAATATAAAGTGTGAGAAATACGGGATCAGGAGGACAAGAAGTACCCTAAACTTGCAAGATGTGAGTCAAGAAATATCCTGAAACATCCCGAAACATCCCTGCGGTGTTCAAGGCCAGGTTGGACAGAGCCTTGGATGACATGTTTTAGTGTGAGGTGTCCCTGCCCATGGCAGGGGGGTTGGAACTTGATGATCCTAAGGTCCTTTCCAGCAGTAACTATTCTATGATTCTAAGAGAAGCAGCAGAGAGCAAGGGGACAGGAGCAAAGTGCATATTTTTGTAGGTGGGTAAAGAGCCTGGTTTAACTGTTGAACAACCAAGAGTTCAGGACACCAGCTGAGCGTGAGATAGAGATCTTCTGCCTCCAAAGGGAAACCACATGGCTGCCTGCTGCAGCTCAGATGTCAGGGTCCCAAGACCCATGTCCAGCAAGCCTGGATATGCTCAGGAGCACTGACAGCATCTCAGAGCCAATCCAGCTCTTGGTGGTGGCTTCTGCTATAGGCACGAGGCTGATGGAGCTGCCTTGCATGTACATAGAGCCAGATCCTGCACGCTCACATGTTCTTGCTCTGCAACAACTGGGAGCAGGGCAAAGCAGAGCTTCTACACCTGTAGCATGAATGAGAACATTACTCAAGCTCCTTAGCAGCAGCCTAGCAGATGCTGTGCCTGTGGTGGCTTTAGTTATGCTGGCAGAAGGGCTGAGGCTGGAAGACAACATCCATCTGTGTGAGGTCTCAAATAAAGAGTGCATCCTCCTAGGAGGAGTTAGTCATGCTCACCTTTGTGCTCTCTTATTTGCTAGCTGTGTCTGAGATGAAATGCAAGTTTACACAGGAAACCATTGCCAAAATCCGGCTGCATCACTGACAGGCATTTGGGGTTTGCTTTTATCCCAGCTATAGGCCTCTCTGCACAGCCCAGCACTGTGTCTTGCTCGTGGCCCCTGGTACCATCACAAAGCCTTAAAAAAATGACGGCATTTCTGTGTGTCCTCCAAGAGCTGCTTTTGCCTTTCCCTGGAGGCTGAGCAGAGTGGGGCCTTGGCATAGTGCTGCTGGTGGAGAGCAAGCTGGCAGGGCACAGATCTCCTGTGAAACCATGCTCCCTGTGTGTGCCAGCAGAATGACATGTTGATCCCTCAACTGCTTGCAAGCCTGTACATGGCTGTTTTCCAGGACACCACCTAAAATGCAACATCTGGCTTGCAGGGATGTGGCACAGAAGATGCCACCCGTGCAAATGGAGCTGGAGCCATCTGTGAAGGCATGGAAAAGCAGCCGACAGCCTGCCACAGCCTTCAGGCCTCAGGAACACAGACAGGGATGTCCCTGCTGAGGTGAAGCTACTCCCTATCCTCACGGGAGTGAAATCTCACAGATTGACTCTGTGGGTGGAACTGCACAGAGCAGCATGGCTCTTTCCATGCAGTGCAATGGGGTGACATCAGTGTAATCACTCGTGGGGATGGGGTCCCAATCCCTGCCCTCAGACTCCAGCTCTGCCACTCTGAGTTCAAAGTCTCATGCACACCAGAATCATGTCTTCCCACCCTCTCCTCTCTCATTCCTTGCTGTCTCCCTGCAGGGCAGCTTGAGCGCTGCCGCAGAGAAACCAGCAGTTGTCCTGTGCCAGAGGTGTTCATGTAACAACACACAAACACCTCTCATCAGCTGCACAGGGATGCACTCATGTCTCTGCTCCCTTCTGCTGCAGCAGCTTCTCATGCAAATGCAATTTTTAGGATTGGTAAAGCAAGATAAAACAGGAAGCAATGCACTATGTCTGAGATTTATCATCAGCACAGGCAAACGAGCAGGCAGAGTAAACCCCTCTCTGCTGTTTGCCCAAAATACTTTGCTTGTGTTTCTGAATAGGATTTCTTGATGATGCACTGCTGTACAATATACCTTCCACAGCAGGATCAACAGGTATTTCTTGGGCAAGAAGAAAGCCCACACCATCTTGTGATGCCTTTCACTAAAAAAGAAGGAAGCTGCTGTCACCTAAAACACTCCTTGTTCCGTCAGATTCCTCTCTCCGTGCTGGCCTCCAGCTCCAGAGGCGTTTCAATAAAAACTGAACCACTGGCCATGTTTCCCAAGGAAAGCAGGGTGTGAAGCCATGAATAATGGAGCTGCTCAGTTTCCCCAGGAAAACATTTCATTTACAGTCTTTATCCTGCTGCCTGTTAACTTTCAATTGAATAAAGGAGGCACTGATTTCATTGGAAGTGCAAAAAGAAAATATTCCAGCCTGTCTTTTTTGCTAGATGCAAAAAGTTTGGATTTTCTCCTGCCAAAGGCGACTGTGGAGCATCATCCCAGATGTCCATTTTCCCCTGTCTTCTCCAGATGAAGTCTGGTCCTTCACTCTTTGCCCCAACTTTTGTTAGTGCTCTTACCGGCTTTTCAGCTCCTCCCCAGGCAGCTGCCAGCTGCCTTTTTTGCTGTCATTCTTCTTTACCCTACTTGTCCAAAAATCTGTGTGACTAGCTATGTTTCTAAAGAGATATTTTAAAAGCTAGTCTTAATAGTACGTTTTCATAGTACATTTTCATTTCACATACCCTTCACCCAGCAGTGGATATAGTATAAAGACATGCTCTACAGAACAGCTACAAGACATGGGTGCTGTACAGATATTTTTGAATGAATCCATGCAAAATTCACTTGGTTTCAAGTTTCACTGTAAAATTTATTAACTTAGGGTAAAACTGTTCGTTTGTGAGTTTTGAGAAGCTTGGTTGGTGCCTCTTGTTTGTTTGTAGGTACCAGACAAGGCTCAGCAATTTCACATGGTTTTAATATGAGATCATGAAAACCTCTAAAGCCAATAGGTTCAGAGCAATTGCAGTTTGAGGTTTTGAAGCTATAAAAAACTCTGTCTACTGCCAAATAGATATCTGGAGGTGTGAAGTGTGCAAACTGAAACAAGAAATGTCTCTACTGCCCCTGCAAGCTGATGGTGGGCTGTGCTGTGGTGCTCTGCTGGCTGCTTGTTCTCACTGCTGCCCACCAAAGTGGGAGGAGAGGAGGGACTTGTCTGGCACAGCAGTGCTGTGCTGGCAGGAGTGACAATGCCAGCAAACTTCACAGCTATGGGCTACACCAGTGATCTTCTGTTCTAGCATGTCAAGTGGCATCCTAGGGGAAAAACACCCAGGGCACCACCAGCATCTTGGTCTTGGAGGTTGTTTTGGAGCTGCACGGGAACACCAAGGGTGGCTGAGCATGGGTGAAGCTCTAGGACAGGCTGGGGTCTGCAGTCCCCTCCAGGGCTCCCATATGGCTGCATGTACACTGAAACAAATTGTGGTAGAGCTACTACTGTTCCTCTGCATCTGCTTTTCCTTGTGCTGACACACATCCTAGCGTACTGGTGGCACCTTGCTGACATTGGTGGACTGTATGAAGAGGATGCGGCATGACGGTCCAAGGGCAGTAATACCCCATCCCTGTTGGGCTCCCTATATACCATGCCACACAGTGCTGATGCACTGTGCACCAGAGGTGTGGCTGATATAGAACTTCAGCTTTGAGAGTTCTGTTCAGCTGTAGATAGGGCCTTATCCTGGCTCGTATCTTTCCTGTGACCTTGGGCCATATGGGCACAAGGGAAGGCTTCAGGTTGAAAGAGAAGCTGTGACGCCTTCCAGGATGAGCAATGGCACTACTATTTCTTGCTGTAAGATGAAAAACAGGATTGAAAGCCTGGTAGATCCGGGCTGTCTACTCTTTCCTTTCCTTATTGCCTTTATCATCCCTGATGATGAGCCCCGACATCTCACAGTAAACCACGGTTATCTCCTGCTTTGATTGCTCACAGCGCATAACGCAACTGGCTTGTCTCTGATCGCACTGTTAGGTTTCTACTTTAGCACATGTCCATATGGTAATAAAAAAAGCCACTGACCATATTTAGACAGTGGCTGGGAATGTAATGTGAAATGTTGATTTCCTCTTATATAAGATAACATAATGTAAGACAATGTAACAGTAAAATGTGACATAAAAAACCATAACATCAATCATGTATATGCATCTATATTGTATAATAACCTCTGCTTGCACTGAGTTGCATTGGGAACAGAGTCACAGGAAAAAGAGGGTTTTTTCTGCTCTGAATTCCAGCTAAGTCCTTGGTACCTGCACCTTTTGTTCACTGTCACCTTCAAGTCTCTTAAAAACAGTGTCCTATGCAGTGAGAAGTTTTCTGAGGCAGTGTAATTCTTCCCCAGGGCACAGAGAAGAGATTTTATTGTGGGTGGTTTGCTTTTCTCTTTCCCCTTGGACTGCTACTGCTCAGATTCAGCACAACTTACTTGTGTTTCTAAGGCCCCCTGGGCAAGGTGGGAAAGTTCCTTTGTGTTTGTGTTATGGTACGTGGGAAGATCAGCTGTGCTCAATTTAGGCGCATAACTTTGTCAGCCACTGTCATTTCCACCATTTAGCAGAATGTCTTGGAGGCAAAATGAACAATAAGGATAAATAAAGCCAGATTTGAACAGGTCAGCTAGAAGCACCTTAAAGCATCTAAGGTGTAACACCATGCTAAAGTCTTCCCATGTTGACCCTCCTGTAGCATAGCTGCAGATGTGTGCCATGAGCCTTGCAGCACCACCACTTCCCCTTCAGCTGCTACTGATTCTCCTCTTCCTTGCCAACAGCCTGCTAAACCAAAGCAGAAGGATGCTGAAATCCTGAGCTCCCATGAGGCATCAGCAACAACTTCTCCCTGTCCTTCAAGAACACATCTAGACTAGGAAAATTCCATAGTCACTTGTGTTCGTGCTTTAAGAGAGAAACTTTAACCTGAAAATCTACCAGAGAGGGACTTCTACCAAAGTGGGAATGAAGATGGAGGAGAAACACGTAACAGAGGAAAGAAATGGAATGGAAATGTAAGGGCAAAATAAGCAGATGAATAAAAAACAAAAGCAAAACAGGTCAAAAAGTTAGTCACTTTTATTTCATCTGTGTTCACTCCAGTCCAAGTGTAGGAGTTCTCGGAAGGTGATCACTCGCATTTAAGTGGGTTGCAAATTATAACAGTAGGAAAAAAGCAGCATTAACATCTTTTCTTTGTGAGGTGAGATGTGAAAGATTGGGCCTGCAACCAGGATGCCTCTCCATTCAGTGGCTGATCCAAGCTGAAATGTGCCTGTAGGTGGGTGGAGTAGGGAAAAGGGCTGACACTTTAGATGCGCGTGAAATCTGACTAAATACACGCTCCCTTTTTTCAGTCTGGGAGATTTCAAGGCCTCCCCGATGTAGCACCTCTACTATGCAGTATCAGGAAGATGTTTATCTGTTATGGTTTCGGGGCATACACAAATGATACTCTGGCTCCAAGTTTCAAGCCTGGGCAGGACTGGAAGCGGTATGTGTCCCTAAAATGCTCACTTTGGGGCAGAGAAGCCTGGGCTTTACCTTTGTTTATCACTAAGTAGCAGCCTAAGAGGAAGCTGGGCTGGGCTGGATTCCTCAAAGGTGAGTGTCTTTCATGTTTTACATAATAGTTCTCAGAAAAGTGCCCGTGGGGTTGGACCGGTGCCACCTTCCATGAAAAGCCCCTGGAAAACTTGCTGTGGTTCAGCAGGGGAACACCATATTGGTTATTGCCAGCATGCCTTCTGATGTGGAGGCAAGAGGAAGAACACTCTTGGCAAAGCTGTTGCTTGTTTCAGCTAAGAAACATGGTAAACAAGGCTCTGAGTAATTGCAGCTCTGAAAAGGTATTTGAGATGAAAATACAAGGGGCTTCATCAAAAGAAAAATGAAGTCTTTTGCATGAGTAGAAATACATTCAGCTTTACCGAGACAAAAGGTCTGGGCTTTGTGGCACGTTGTTTGAAGCTGTGTCAGAACAGATTAGTTGTTTCATATAGTAATCATAACTAGCATGCTAGTGGATTAAAAATACCTTTTTCACCTCCACAATGGAAATTTTCTTTTTGGATCAGCCTGACTTGCCCTGGAATAACTCAGCCCAGGGCCCTTGCATTGGTCTGTCAGACATGTAGCACACCTTGCAAGTGCAAAACCTGCCCCTGCCTCCTACCTCCAAGAGCGGTTAAGCAGAAACAGCGTATTTTTTAAGAGGGAAGACTGAACCTCAAAGCAGCTCTTTGAAATATCTGCCAACTCAGATGTCAGCTCTCCAGACAGATTACTATAAATAAGTGAGTGTGAGTAGGCAGTGTGATAGCTGGGGCAATTTCTGTGAGTGATGCTCACCAGGAATACAATGCTATTGAAAATAAAATTGACAGGGCACTCATATACCTGTAGACCAAAGTTAAGGAGAATCAACTCATCCCCCAATAAGTCCTGACATCCTTCCCTGCAGAGTCAGCATTTTTTTTCAAATTGATATGTCTGATGCCATAATAATATTGTAGATTTTTCAAAGTGAAAAATAAATGCAAACTTGAAATGGAAATTAGAGCCAGGCATAAGATAATAATAATAAACTAGTAATTCACTGCGATCCAGATATTATTAGTAGTAATGCATTGCACTTCTTATTGTACGGCATGGAGCAAAACCCTTCCCTTTTTTTCCCAGTGAGGTTGCTGTAAGACCTGCAGAGCTGCACTGCTTGTAAGAAGCCTTCCCATGTACTCACAACATAGCTGGTGAGACCTTGGGTTTGCATCCCTTCCCACTCATCCAGAAGCATGGGCAGTGACAGCTGTGCTACAGTCAAAGGGCCTGTGGGCATCTGTACAGTGGTGTAAAGTTATTTAAATCAGCTTCTACTGCGCAGAAAGGCTCATGGTGGGCAACCAGAGGAACTTAGGTACTGGCACAGACTGGTCAGGCTCCTTGGCTCAGCATCACTGCTGGACAGCACAGGAGCACACTTCATGTGGGACCCCCACATCCAGCTTTTCTTCCTCCCATACTGCAAAGCTGTCCCTGGATCTCTCTGGAGAAAGAGGAAAGATAACGTTTGCACAAATAAAATGGATAAACATGTATTTTTATATTGCATTCTGCTGCATTCACTCTTCCATCTTGCTCCCTCCCTCATGCGCTGTTTGGTACGATTTTTGTGTAGTTTACGGTTCCTCTCACACCAGGTTTTCGAACACATTTCAAACACTGCCCAGTTTTATAACTCTGCAGAGGGTTATCTAGTGTAGCTGCTTGCCAGGATAGAGCAGCAGCTTATGTTAAGTTTAATTTTCCGTAGTGGCTGACCAGAGGGTTTTACACTAGCTGCACGCAGACTTTAGGAAGGGACGTGGTGGGATTTCTGCTGGAGAGCACCTGGGAAAGCAGAATTCAGCTCAGGAGAAAAATCACAAGCATCAGCTTCAGCATACCCAGGCCAATCATCTGATCAGGAATCTGCTTCATTTTTAAGCTGTTTACGTCTGCAATAATCTTGTTTTCAGTCTTAAAAGTATCTTTCAGGTTTCTTCCGCTAAGAAGAAGTTATATAATGTATATACCATTTTGAGAGGTGACACAAGGAAATTCTCCTGTTGTCATTTCCTCTGGTTGGGCTTTGTCTTGTGATAAACAAGGGTAGAAAGATAACATGGAGTTTGAAGACTGATTTCAGCTCAGTGGAGAGACTTTGAGGTACTCTGGCAGAGGTTTTAAAAGACACATTTTGTCCTTGGAATGGGTTTGTGTTGTGGATTTGCAAAAGGGTTCATGGTTATAAGTTTCATAATGTTTAACGTGCGCTCCTGGTACAATGATGTGCTGAGCTTAGAGCTGACAGTCTGCAAATATAGATGAGCTCCATGGATTAATACGGCTCACTGTTCTGAGAGTACATTAGGAACTGTTTTTCCTGGTAATGTACTTGGCATGTGGCGCTCTTTAGGCCAGAAAATGGGTTTAGAGCTGCACAGTTTAGCTTTGCAAATGCAGATCGAGTCATTTGTATGTTTGACTGTTCGATTCATGCATACAAATATATCAGCCATTCAGCATAAGCCTTTTTGAAGTGTGACCCTGGCAGTCAACTGGGCATTTCTAATCAAGCCTGACTCTGGAGCTACTTCCATACTCCAAAGGGGTTACATTATCACAGATCACTGGGTACCATTTCCAAATGGCATAATTGCTGAACAGCAGCTGGAGGAAATTCTGTCTGCTTCCTAATTTATAAAGATTGAAAAGTCATTTGTTTAAATGAGAATTAGCTCTTTATCATCTGGAAAAAACAAAGTAATATATGGCAATATAAATATGTCAGGGAAAAGTGTCAACATGAAGCAATGCAGAAAATGCTAGAGATCTAAGAAGGCTTATGTGCTCTTTTCAGCTTTGTACAGATTTTCCTGTGGGTCATATTACAAGACTAGGTCCTCTGGTTTGCCATCTGTAAAATGCCTAAGTTTTTATCATTTTACCTCCTTCTGAGGTCTATTGGAAGACTTTATCCTTTAGTACTTGCAAGATATTTTGAAATTCCCAGTGGAATGTGTTCCATCAATATAAAATATGTATTATTCATCCCTTTTGAAAATTGAATTTTGACTTAAGGAGCAAAAGATTATCTTGCAAGCAAAGTGCATCTGAAATGAACAAAACAGTATTCATGCTTTTCAATAAGACAAAAAACCTGAGGGATTTTATTATTTTCAGATTTTGCTAGATACTCATTTTATTTAAGGTTCAGTTAATTCAGATTTCTCAGAAACTGGTCTACAACCAGCTCTGGATGAGCCTGCTACACTGGACCTTGTCTATAGGTCCACAGTGTGGATATTTGCCTGATCAATTTGGTATTTGACTTACCTGAAAGCATGTTAGCCCAGATAAATACATTCAGCTGACTGAAACCAGCTTTTTGCAAGGCCAGACAGAGTATCTGTGCATAATAATCCCACTGTGCTCTGCAAACTGATTTTGCATGGAGCCAGCTCAGGTCTGGATGGACTTATTCACTGCCACTTGGCCTTGGCTCTGTATGCTTCAAGCTACTTACTTCTCTCTCCCGTGTATCAGTACTGGGGAGGCTTATCAGCCCAGGTTCAGTGCGGTGCAGTGGGAGTATTGAATGTGGTTTCACACCTAAATAAATAAGCCAGCCCACAGCCACAGCTCACTCTGCTGGGGCTATAAAGTAGAGACACTCCAGCACTGCTGCTTGAAGCAGTCTGTATCTGCCAGGGTTACTGGCTCCCTGCCACCTGCGCTGAGTCAGTGGTCCCTTGGGATTGTGCTCACTGGGTGTCTCTCCTGTGCTATACACCTGGGATATATCATCCCTGGACAATAGCTAGCGCAGAGCTGACACCATTGTCCTGAATCGCAGAGGATCAAGTGATCAGCAGCTGTAAACTGAGGTAGCACCTTTGATGCCAGTGAAAACTGCAGCAGTTCACGTGAGACGGGGACTAGCATGGTGCCTAGAGCTCACAAGACCTTCAGTAAATTTTCATTAGTCCAAGAAACAAGGAAAGGGTAAGCAAAAGACAAGCTGGTTATTCATTTTCTCCTCTGTTATGGCTCACTATGCTGGAAAAGAAGGCAAAGCTGCCGCAGGCAGCTCTTAAAGTATTTATAGATTACTGACCTGGAAGTTCACCATGCCACAGGTCTCACTGAACCTGGCAGCATTTCAGGTTTATCTTTTCACACCCAGTTGTTTTTTAATGGCATCACAGGAGGCTCTACTGACCTGGTGCTTGCCCTCCCAGCTGCCAGCCTTTGTTAGGTATACAGGTGGTGTTCTTGGCAGGGTACCAGGACTGCAGGAATAGATGGCTCCTTTCTTTCCTGGAGATACTGCCCTCCTAGCACCAAATCCTGGTTTTTATGTAAAAGGCAACCCACTGCTTCCTCTCAAATATGCTTTAAACTGTAGTTGCAGGCAGGGTTGCAGACTGGGAGGAAGGCTCACCATTAGATATGAACTCCTTTGCAGGCTGTCAGCAGATCAGGAGAGAGGTACACCAAGTTTATTTGTCCAGGGAAGCCAGGCTTGAGAGGTGCAAACTTCATGAAGTTCAACAGAGCAAAGTGCAAGGTCCTGCACCTGGGTTGGGACAATCCCAAGCACAAATTCAGGCTGAGTGCAGACTGGATTGAGAGCAGCCCTGAGGAGAAAGACTTGGGGGTGCTGCTTGTGAGAAGTTCAGCATGACACAGCAGTATGCACTCGCAGCCCAGAAAGCCAACCTTATGCTGGGCTGCATCAAAAGGAGCGTTGAGGGAAGCAGGTTGAAGGAATTGATTCTGCCCCTCTACTCTGTTCTCATGAGACCCCACCTGGAGCACTGTGTGCAGTTCTGGGATCCCGAGCATAAGAAGGAGGTGGATGTGTTGGAGTGAGTTCAGAGGAGGGTCACAAAAATGATCAGAGGCTGAAGCACTTCTTATATGGAGATAAGCTGAGAAAGTTGGGCCTGCTCAGCCTGGAGAAAAGAAGGCTCCAGGGAGACCTTAGAGCAGTTTCCAGTGCCTAGAGGAGGCCCACAAGAAGTCTGGAGAGGGGCCTTTTACAAGGGTATGTAGTGACAGGGCAAGGGGGAATGTGTGTAAACTAAAGGAGGGTAGATTCAGATTAAGTATTAGGAAGACATTTTTTACTGTGAGGATGGTGAGGCACTGGTGCAGGTTGCCCAGAGAAGCTGTGGCTGCCTCATCCCTGGCAGTGTTCAAGGCCAGGTTGGACACAGGGGCTTTGAGCAACCTGGTCTCATGGGAGATGTCCCTGCCCATGGCAGGGGCACTGGAATTAGATGATCTTTGAAGTCCCTTCCAACCCAAATCCTTCTATGATTCTATGATCCTAATAACTCAATCAGTCTTTTGTTGTACACCTAGTAATATTGCCTAAATAGAGTAAATTTTAAAAGATATAATGAAGTGAATCCTGCACCATTTGAAAGTCTCTTAAATTTTGGCCCAAAGCACTAAGCATGGATTAATTTCAACTGCAATAGCAAGCAGGAAATTTAAGTATAGAGAAAATACAAAAGATAACAATATTTTTGAGCTCAGTATTTTTGCTCAATATTCTCAGTAAAACATGAAGGAATTGGGAAATTATTTAAGTAAGGTTATTTAAAGTGCAGTTCCCTACCATGAGCATTACTTTTCTGCATCAATGTTACACCTTAAAAGTAGATTGGGTAGATAAAGTCAGAGAAAAAGACTGGCCAAACTTTCTCCCCTGTGCACCTAACAGTATATAAAGGACTACATTCATGATCATGCATGATAGAAGCATACAGATGCACCCATCTGAGCTTGGGAGGAGGAGGATGAGGGTGTGCTAGGTGCTGTACAGACCCTTCCCAGGGATGGTCCTGTCCCTAATGTGTTAGAAGTCCATGCAGAAGATAGAGACAAGCTGAGAGGTATGAAAATGAGCCTGCCTGAGGCAGGAGTTGAAACTGAGTTTTCCAGGTCTCCTGAACCTTTGTCTATCGCTTCTCCCATTGGTGAATTTCTTTGGATTAATGTCGGTTTAGACTGGCATTTAATTCAGTGCATACTCGGTAGATAAGTCTCTGCATCACTGAAATCTCTACTAACTGCTGCTATAGGTGTCAATAATCACAGAAAAACACATAAAGAGTATCATGTGGGAATAATAATGAACCACTCACAAAATAAGGGGGTACGGCTTCCATCTCATTGTCCCAGGCTTACTGGTCCAGCAGCTCACTGGTGTTGTGCCTAGGGCCAGCCAGGGCTCCAGGGTGCGGAGCCCTTCACAGGCACTGAACTCACTTGCAGACAGTTTCTGATACCCTGCATTTTCCTAGCTTAATTTTAGCTTGCAGAATTAAATGCCACATAACAAATTACATTGTCAAAGCAGACTGAGAAGAAATTAATCTTTCCAGCCTCATTCAGTTAATCCAGAATAAATAATGTGATATTTCTCAGTCCATTGCACAGGGAACAGACTACGCTAACTGATTTCTTCTCTTCTAATCGAGAAAAAATGGCCAGTTAATGCAGCTGAGGGGGAAACTGAGAGGTCTGACACTTTCAGTGCTGCAGTGGAAAGTCTCTGAAAACTCTTCTGCTTGGTGATGCATCAGAAAGCATCCTTCCCCTTTTGAAGATAGCAAAACAGGGGCATTTCTAAGCAGATCTTACAGATTTTATGTTTTATGCTGACTGACTGCAGTAAAGAAGAGCAGCCTAAGTATCAAAGCAGACAAGTTAATCACTGGGATTAATTAGTCCCCTTCAGCCATGAATGGCCACAGGCACTGCATTACTCTTCTCATTGCACTAAGAAAGGAATTGAGCACATCGCTTACAGAGGTATATAAGTGTTTTATATTTTCCTTCACTGCTGACTGCAATATGAAAGAAAATTACAGCCTGGCTACAAGTGCCCATAGGACTGGAAGTGTTGGCTGCCTTGTGTGGACTATTCTGCCTGCTGAATATTTGCTCCTCTCCTGATTGCTGGTGGTGGCTATCAGTGCTTTCAGAATGAATTTATTTCACAGGGTCCATTTACAGTAGCTATCTGTACTGCCTCCTCCAGTTGCTGTTTGGCTGCAGGAGCCAAGAGAGCTGCTGGTGCTGCTGTCTTGCTCCTTGCTTCTGGGTCAGCACCTCTGGGAGGATGACCAGGAGGAGTGCTATCCAAACAACATCTCACATGCACCTGAGAACAGACTGCCCTCTCAGGATGGACAGCCACTGCGCAGCTCTCCTACCTTTGAGGTGAGAACCATATACCACATCTTCTCTGTAGCAGCTTTTATACCATAGGCTGCTACAGGGTAAATAAATAATAGCCCAAGATTAAAGGTGGAGCTTGCTGGACCCTTGTGCCTTTACAAGAGAAATGGCATTGCCAGGCTGTTATTCCACAGTTGTTCTGAATTAGAAACAGTTCTGTGATAGAAATGTGATTTATAGCCTTCATTTTCCCAGAGTTCAACAAGTTACTAGAAATACAACAAGTACAGGATGCTAGCTCTACAGTCTTGCAATTTCAAGAAATAAAAGATACAGAACAACATGGCTGAAACAGACACTTTTTGTCAGTGAACTGGATTATCGATGAAAATTAAAGTTGGTAGAAATTGCAAACAGCTTTTAGCTACTGATAGAGATAAATCTCTGTGTAAAGGAATATTATAAATGTACAGGGTATTGGAGATAGAAATGTTGAATAAATCCTGTGCTGATACTATGCTCCTCAGCAGAGTTTACTATACCAGTGCACTCAGTGTCCGTGCACAGATAGCAAAAACACTTTAAAAGCCAGGGAAGTACAGGGATGGAATGTGCATTGGTAGCTATCAGTCACAGGTGCACCCTGTAGATCATTTGGGTTTTGCTTAGCTGCAGTTCACATAAGGCCAAAAATAGGAGAAGGAGGCTCTTATCCTGCTTCATGTTGCCAGACCTCAGGCTGATCTGATCCTTATCCTAAAAATAACTTGTGGCTATCTCCAGCTTGTGCCTGCTCTCTCAAGGGCCTGTTTTGGAAGGATCATTTTGAGTACACCAGCAGGGTTGGGCCAAAGCTCTTCTTCCTCATAGCACACTCTCAATGTTTGTTGTGAGAGCAGTCTAAAGACTGTCAAATTTTAGGGCTTTCAAAAGTTAACAGTGCAAGCATGGCCATCACAGTAGGATCAGTACAACTACAGAACATGGCTGATAAAAACCTGACCTGTTGGGTTTCAGCTGCTCTACTCCTCACATATTTTTGGAAGGTATACACTGAAGGATGTATTTTAAGTAGGGTCCATGGTGCATAAGCTACCCTGCCATGGTGTGCATCTCCCTGGCCAGTACCAGCCCACTATGCATTACTGGGAAGAGTGGCGCTTGTTGGTATAGCCTCAGTAGCAGGTGCTCAGAACAGGTGGAAACATGCCCATCTGAAATAAATTCCTTATGTTTGTTGCAAACACTGATAAATGACTCAGCTTTGCCTGTCTCTAGCAGATGAGGACAACTCTTCCATGTCAGCTTTTGATATCACTCTATTATGTCTTACTTTTATTTTGTCTGAAGCCCACAAATCTTTCTTCACCCTTCCACTTCCCTACCCAGATCTATGATAATCTGACAGCTTCTGGCCTGTGAAGATCACAAAGTAATGTCCTGCCTCAGGGGGCATTTCTGTGCTCTGTGGGGCAGGTACTGGGTAACAGGCCACTTGCTAGCAGCTTCCATAAGCCAGGACCATTGCCTGAGCCCAATGGTATGCAAGACTTCCTGGGTACCTGCAGGGAAACCAGGCTGACTGGTTCTGCCAGAATCACTGCTCACTGGGAAAAACCTATTTTGACAAAAACATTATTTGCTGTTTTAGTCACAAAATCATAGCAATCTTGAAAAAAATCCCATGAAAGCAATAGGGTTTTAAATGAAAAATAATCTATTAAAAAAAGAAAATACAAATACAAATTATCCACAGTTACTTCAAGGCAGACTAAACCTAGAGGTCTACAGGATGCCTGATGCCCAGAGAAGTGGTAGGTCACCACCCCTGGAGACATTCAAGGCCAGGCTGGATGTGGTTCTGGGCAACCTGATCTAGTTGAAGATGTCTCTGCTCATTGCAGGGGGATTGGACTAGAATACCTTTGCTGCTGTTCTTGCAGTCTATTTGTGGTCAAAGGGCAGCGAGGCAGAGGTGTCCCTGCCACCAAGGAGGCTGCTGCTGGCTCATCTTCCCTGAACACCCTGGTTCACTGGAGCTTCTCCTCACCTCCTGCGCAACCGCCAGCTTGTAGCAAGTGCGAGATTTCCAGCATGTGTTTACCTTCAGGATCTTTCCCAATGCCAAATCAGATCAACTCCCAGAATTTATTTACTTGCATTTCAATCTGAATGGCACTATGAAGAGCTAACTTAGAGAGCAGGTAGGGCTCAGCAGGTACATCCAAGGGATGGGGCTTTAAAAGAATTTGGCAAGGCTTTCAGACATATTTTGATAATATGCACAAAATGCAGATGAAGGTGAAATAGGAAGTGAATGCTGGGCACCTGTTCTTTGCAGGAAAAACAGACCCAACAGAAACCACAATGCAATTCACACTCATCTTTGAAAGTCTGCTCTCTTAAAATACCTACATCTGATCAAAAATTTATTGAGTCAGTTAAAGAAGGTCATGCTTGAAATGTGGTCTCTGCTTTTCAAAATTACACTGCTTAATAACTGAGTAGAAAAAAATACAGTGGCCAGCTTTGAGAACTTCACTTAACAGCCATAATTAAGGATGATATTATTTTGGCTCAACACTGGACTTGTATGTGCCTGTGCAAGTGTGTGTCGGTTTATATGCCTTCAGTACAAATGTAGAAGAAGGGAACACATGGCTCACAAGGTGTATTGTATTTTGTGCACAAAACCCCATGAAAATGTAAACATAAACAAAGTTGGTCAGACCTAAGTAATGTAACATATGAGGAGGAGGAAAACAAAGTTGGTCATGAAATTGAGTTCAGAGCACTCCACAGCACAGATCATTTAAGAAAGGTTTGAAGCAATGCTATGTCAGGCATCATGCGCTTCCACCCATTAGGGAAGCATATTCTAGGAAACAAGCATGAAAAGGGAAGATAAATTATGCAGCAATCCTTCTTGTTATATGGAAGAGAAAAGAGAAAATATCAGCAAGCTTGCATTATTTGCAAGGTATTAGATGTTCTAAGGACAAGTGCAAACCCCAGGAAAGTCAAAGATGAAGCCATATGTTATCAAAACATGTTTTCAGCTTCTATGAAGTAACTAATCAGTTAGTGAGGTTATATGCTGATGAAGAAACATTCATAGATTTAATCTAAAATTGTAAAAAGCTCATACTTGATGATTGGAAACAGGCTGAATTCTCACATCTTTTTGACCATAAAATTCAAATAAAATTTATAGAGTACATCCTAAATTTAATCAAAAGGCCACCAATTCAGATGTGTTTTCTTTAACTGGTGTCATTTCCACTATCATATAATTCTCACTATTTCTTGGTAGTTATTTGAAATCTGACAAAAAATTATACTGTGAAAACTTAGAAAATACACAAGGGAATAAGATCTATGGGATCACGTGTTCATGTTCTCAAGATGACATCAAGTCATGTCTCATGTGTGCAACTAACAACCGCTACTTCTTCCTGTACAGAAACACTGATCTCTTCTCAGGAACATCCTCGTCTCATCACTCCAGTTTTGCTTTGTACCTTGTTTTTGCTCTGCCTGTACCCTAACATGGGAACAGTGTGCCCATAGGAACACTGCCAGCACCAATCAAAAGCTCCACTTATCTGCAACACTGACTTCAGTAGCAGCCAGTTAGGGTTATATAAAGAAGCATACCAGCAATGGGGGAGAAGAGGGGAACAGCCTCCTCTCCATATGATCTGCTATCACCTCTCCATCACAAGTAGGTCCAGCCAGTCTTGCTGAGCTTGCTGTGGCCTTGATGAACTTCCCTCTTCGACTTCATCAAATTACTTTTAACATTTGAAACATCAAGTAGCAATTGCCCTATGCTCAGAATTAAACTCAGAATGAAGGCATTTTATTCACATTTTTTCTAGGGGAACAAGGAAGAGTGCTTGAATATTTCCCAACTTCAAAAATAAATGAACAAAACCTCAAATTGTAGGATGTTATCTCCCAAACAACTTTTCCAGGCAGAAAGACAATTTGGAAGTAAAGCTCTCAGAAAAGATTGCAGTCATCCCTACTATAGCAATATCCTTGTGAGTGCTCCCTCAACCATAATCTAATGGATTTTTCTGAGTTTAAGCTCACTATTTTACCTTAGATGAAACAGATTTTGTAGGCTCTGCCTCTTTGTCTGAGGTTCTTAACACACAGTAGCACAGTAAAGTAAAAAAGAAGTAACACCCATTAACCTGCTGACCACTGTTAACCGCTTTATATATTCCTCATGATTATAAATTACAGCGAGATTGAAAGCAGAAAAATCAAATTGAGAAACATGTGAAAGCTCTGCAGAGATATGAAGGGCAAAAGGGCTTCTGAGGTCTAATTTATTTTGAGTAGTCTGTGCTGCTTTGAAAAACTCTTGAGCAGATGATTCAGCAGGGTTATCTGAGGAAACTGGCTACCCGAAGGAGAGGTGTCTTGCTCAGTCTCACGAAATTTGTCTTCAGCCTGTCTCTGCTCTTCACTATAATCTAGTTAAACAAATATAAAATGGGTACATGATGGCAGTAAATTAAATGATGAACTAGAGGCACTATGCAAGAAGACCAGAAGAGGGCTGTCCACAAAAATATGCCATTGAAGTTTTCCCCAAAGTGAGGCATCGTGGTGGAGCAGGCATTCAAAGAGTTAATTTCCTGTCTGTAGGCTCAAGTTGAGGTATTTCAAATTTATCTAGACTGTAATCATATCCTTTAAGCACTGGCTAATCCAGAGAAAAGGCACCATCAGTGTCAGACAAAACATACATTTAGTGAAAGCAACCACAGTTTTTCCAATACTGCTTTTACTTTAGCCAACCTTTTCTTCCATTTGGCCACAGGCTTCAGTATCTCACTTCTATTGGGCCCAGTGCAGCAATGTGAGCCCTGCAGAGGAGCTTAGCTCAGGGCTGAACCTACAGGGCATCCCTTCAAACCCTGTACCACCTGAGAGCTCTACTACTCTTTGCCCAAGTGAGTCCAGAGCTCCACAGCTGCAGGCACAACTGCACAAGTGAAGGGGTTTGGTGACATTACACAAGGAACTGCAAAAAAGTCTTCATGTGCCTATAACCTGAGGCCAAAGTACTTGTACTGGATTTCATCTGTGCAATTTGGGACTCAAAGAGAGCAGGTGTGCTCTAAGGATGAGCTAACTGCATCAGACCATGGCAAAGAGGTAGAAAAGTTCAGCTGAAGGAAAGAGAGCTTCCTCTCTCATATGCACTTTGACCAGATCCTCCTTAATAAGGTGTCTTTAGTGGATCACATTGATATACAGGCTGTCATACAGAGACAGGTATATTTTAATGTAATATTAATATAGAGACAAGCACATCAGAGTGAGCAGGACACTGGGCATCAGTGCTAAATTCAGCTAAAAGATTGGGTGAGTCGTCTGCAGGCAAAAGGTTAATGTCAGCACTGTCCTTAGGAAAGACTCTTAAAATACCACATCTGAATATATGGTCTTCTCAAGCTACAAAAATCTGCCAGGCTCATTGCCAAGAGGAATTGGGTTGCAGATGCTGTGGCTTCTGTTCCTTGGTGCTTCTGCAGGATGATCTGCACACATATGCATTTCCAAATCCAGGACAGTGTTTTTATCTTCGAATGGCAGTGGGTGCCAAGGAACTTTCCCTCAGCAATTGTAGACTGTCTGGATGAACCTGGCATTGTTTCCATGGGGCTCAAACACAGAGGAGAAAAATTCCTGATTAATAAATTCCATGGCTTGCTTTCCTATCTCCTCTGCACAGGAGCCTGCAAAGGTGTTCCTGAGCACTCATTCTGCAAGGCTTCAGATTCACTGCACTGTGTGTGTAATTTATTTTTGTGTGCCTTGAAGCCTAAACACTTGGTAGGTAACTTCAGGCAGTCAGCTGAGGCACACACAGTGAGAAGAGAGCAGACATATCAGAGGCTGATTAGGATCCTATTTGCAAAATCATCCTATTTACAAAAGGAAAAATGTGTCTGTGTGTTTCTGTGGGTGTGCAAAGAGGTGTGTAAGTGTATTCACATCCTTATATTTTTACAGGACAATTCCATGCAGTCTGAAAATGCAGCCTAAGGTATTTAAAAGCAAAGAGCATTATCTATAGAGAGGAATAGAGTATCCTGCTAAAAATGTTATATGTCTGATCTGGGAATACTTATGGTTTAAGTGGGCTATAAGTGAATACTTAACTGCTTTAGTGCTGCGAAGTGATGACCCTCACGTGGCCTTGGGACATGCTGCATGAACTCCTTTAGCTGCCACTCTACTGGAAACAATGGGAGCGTGCATAACAGCCAGCCTGAGGGGAAGGATTGCCTCCAGGAACTACCAGACTGTCCTCTGCCTGATATAATGTTCTAATGTTTCCAAAACACGTAAGTCTGCTATCCTAGATATAATAAATGCTATTTATGAATTCCAAATCAAGAGCACATGTAGGCTGAGCCCCACATTATAATATCTGAATAGTACTGCTGTTGCTTTACAAACCATAAAACATTTTTGTAAGAAAGAGAGAAGTATTTATCACTTAGTACATAAATAATTTTAGAGTTGTAAGGTTGTGTGGCAGAAAAAAAAAATTTAATATATATTTTTAACAAATAAAAGTGCAAAGTTTGGCTTATTCTAATTCATGATATTTCATATTGAAACTATTAGGACAAACAGTGCGCATTTGTTTTGTCCTTGTGGGCATTGCTAATTTTAGCATGAATGATCATTCATCTAAGAATTCATGCCTGAAATGAAATGCTTCACCATTTGCTATTCTTTTCTCATAAATGTTTGTTTCTCAATCACAGGAGGGAAAACACAGGATGACTATGCAGCTCCCCACACAGCACAAATAGTGAGTAGTAGCAAGAAGCATTCAGACAGATGAACTAAACCCAAGGTAACATTAGGCATAAAGTCCCCTTCACTCCTTTCACGCTCCACCAGGGAAACAATGTCATCCTCAACTCAGCACAGCTCAGTTCTACCCAGGCACCGTCTCAGCTCCACTGCCTGAGTTTAATGGAGCTGTTCACAGGATTAGAGATCACACAGCCTCTTCCCTGCCAGGCTACAAGGGAGCAGGAACTGGAGGAGGGCCTTCCAGCTCTCCTGGCTGTGCTTCCCCTTGACTCGGCTTCCCTTGGCTTGTCAGGTGACATTGGTATTGGCTTGCATCTTCCACCCAACACCAAAGGAAAAGGAATTTCAAAAATAGACAAATATGAAAACCAAATCTGGGCTTTTAATAAGGATGAGGGCTGAATGTGTGCCAGGGTAGACTAAAACAGAGTACCATAGTCAGGTCTTTGTGTTCCCTAGCAGCACTCCAGCACTAGTTCCCATCAAAAAGTACCTGAGGTCACACCTGTCTCCATCCTTTTCAATTCAGCAAATCTGACACTGAGTGTCCTTTTCATCAAGAGAGGAATCAGAAATCCAGGTTCATAGCATCCTGTGTAATGTATTATATTACTGGTCAACTTCACCACTACAAGAACAAGTAGAAAGTAGAGGTCAGTCTGCAGTCATCAAACTGGAGCCGCTGGGAAAAGTGTTTTTATAGCATGCATGTGCTCAGCTAAACTTGTAAGTGTGAGTGTAATCAACGTAATGCAGTCAATTCTTAAGAAACTCTTCAGACTGATCATGATTTCTTCTCCATCTTGCACACAGTTTAACTCCTTGTCCTAATAAATTTTCTCCTTATCTTCAGTCTGCATTTTCAGCCCTCCTGATGCCCTCTTTCATCTAGTGGGGGTCCCATTACTAATAACACTGAAGCAGTGTCTGCTTATAAACTGTTCTGCTGCTGAGCTCTGATTCCTAGAACATTTGGTATGAAGGACATTTTGTGTATGTGATATATTGAGCCTACTTTTTTTTTCCACAGCATAAAATAATCTGTCTGGATCCTGATGAGCAAACTGTGCGTGTGGGTCTAGTATAGACCTGGGCTAGTATAGCCAAAGAAGTCCAAAGAAAGGTATAAAAAAGGGTTCACAGGGGGTAAAAAAAGCCCTGAATTTCAAAATCCCTATGTTTGGAGAAAAGGTATATTCATATGTTGAATGAGAAATAAAGAGCAGGAGGAATGAATGATTCAGGATTTACATACAGCATTGGAATTATTTTCTAATTCTGCTACCGCAAAAAATAAACATGTAATTAAAGGTGAATACAATTTATTGCCTTTAATTACCATCCCAAGCAACTGAGAATGAAGGAATATCATTACAAAGGACCTCCTGGTTCCTCTCCCTGCTCATGTTTTGTTCAGCAGTGTGATGACTTTCCACACCCTTTGCTTTATCTCCATGAAGAGAGGGGCTGAGAAAAATTACCAATAAACTCACAGAAATATGATCAACATTTCTCTTTTATATTAAGGTGAAGTGAATGTCCCATGATAGGCCTTTAAGGCACTTTGCAAAGGGCAGAAAGCATCAAAAGACCGTGCTAACTAAATTTTGATAGCTTTGGGGTTTCTTTTGTTAGAGATTTTTTGCTTTCATCTCAATTTTTCAGTCCATGGTTGACTTACACCTGCTTTGGTTAATTTTGTGGGTGCAAAAGGTGTCTTTCTGCTAACTACCCCCTCTCTTCTTTTTCAGCACTATGTGCTTCTAATTACATCTCCTGCCAGAGGTGATCTTTCTTTGGATGTTGCCTTTGTGGCCTGCCTTGGAGAGAGCCATTCAGACCATATAGATATCACTGCACAGCATGTGTTGCTCTGTGTTTTCATCACTGCATCAGTTCTGTTCCTTCATATTTGTACACTTGAAATCAGCTAGATTTTCTCAGTGTTTCAGTGCTTCACACAAATAGGCTTTAGGGAGAGCCATCTCATTCCAAAATGAAGACAGCAAGAAACAGGCTGAATAATTTGGAAAGAGCAATTTGTTAAAGACAGCAGGCAACTCCCATTACTTTTGGTCCATCTTTATTGCTTCCAGAAGGCAACACTCTCAGAAAAGTTTTCATGGCCAGATGTTCAGCTTTCCCAGCTGTTGAAATATTTTTGGAAGGACCATCAGTCAAGATGAAATTACGGGTCACTGGGGATACGAGCTGACCTTTACAGGAAGAGGGTGGTTTGGCTCGCAAACCAGCCTTCCCGGCCAAAAGTCTGCCAGGAGGTGAATGCTGTGACATCTCTAATTGGACCTCATTATTCAATCTAATGACTTCGCTCAAGTCTGGGTATTACCCTGGAGTGCAGGACAGGAGAATCAGAAACTGGTGTTTGCAACCTTGGCAAAGCAGCAACTAATCAATGTGCTGATCATTACCATGTCATCAGCATCACCTACTAATTGTTATTTCCTAACAAATTGATTGTGACACCCTGGCTGGCACCAAGAAGCATTTTATGCCACAAATTCAATGCAAGAGATCTCTGAATATGAGCTGAAATGACAAAACTCAGTCCAGGATGATGGTATTCTCATCACAGCTTGTGACTAGAGGAAAAGCCAGCTCTGGAATTCCTCTCTGTTGCCTCAACACAGGCATCCAGTGCCACCTGAAATCTCACCTACCCTCACATTGCTGCTCCAGGAGTAGAGGAAGATTTCCTAGAAGTCCTGCGTCACATCTGTCAACACCATGCAGGTGTCCCGGGTGCTTGAAAGACTCTTGAACGGTACTAGATACTTACGTATTGGCAGCTGAACCTGCTCTTGGTGGGAAGCTAGCTGAATGAGGCTGGCCATAGGCTAGGGGAAGGGTGCATGAGCACAGGTTTCTAGTTCTGCTGTATAAGCTCTGGTCCCCACGTGACAGAGACCACAGACCCTGAAGGTCCTCTGTCACAGCTGTTGGCCCCATTGGGAGGTCAATGCACCCTGGGCGTCCTAGATGGCAGCTCCTTCCTGCAGGCAACCAAACTGTCCATCTCCCCTAGCTGGAAAGCCAGGCACGTTTCTATGTACTAACACCCACATGCATTTTCCTTCATCTGGAGTGGAATCGCAGTCCCAAGGCAGGTTATATGAAGTATTTCCAAACAGTAATGCCTTTGGTCTGCTTCTCAAATTGAGCCAAATTAGCATGGGACGCAAAAGGTTTTGCAAGGAGCTGTGACTTTAGATAGCTGGGCATTTAGTTAGCTGTTGTTAAACGTATCAGTACCTTACTGCAAACTGCAACCTCGTATGGGGACAGTGTACAAAATCTCGCCTGTCTGCAGCTCTGGGATGAGCTGAGTCAGGGAATTATCATCTGAAAAGGATTTTTGCTGGGGTTTAGACCTGGTTAGTTGTTAGTCAGGTGTGGCTCAGCCAGGGACTTCACAGACTCTAATGCTGGCCCATGAAAGACATGGGAACAAGTGAATTGGATCAGGTTAAATTTATTGGGAAACTGTAATCAGGAAAAATATCTAACATATTTTTTATGGTCTGGGGCAATAAATACATTTTGCAACACCTGGGCTAGATGAAAACTATTAGTAGTTTAAATGCTAAAGCCTTTGTTTTCACTGCAAAGCAGCAGTGAGTGATCAGCAGTCACTCTTGCGTGCTGATCTTGCAAGTCTAACAGTCTTTTCCCCACTGCTGAGTGAGTCCCAGATGGTTCATATAGCTATTTGTCCTACATACTCATAAGGATCCATTATCTGGATAGCTGACTCGTGCAGCAAAAAGATTTTCCAGCCCAGAATATTTCCCCTCAGTGCTCTGTGCTATGGTTTTCAGGCATGCATGTGATATTTTAATTGATATATTTATTATTTAATACAGAATCATTCCTTTGAAAAAGACCTCATTGCAAAAAAAAGAGTACATTTAATGTTGCAATCAGAACATAGTGAGGATTGAGATCATTTCGCTGCCACAGGGCCAGGAATTTTGCAGCTGAGGTTGTCATAAACTGAGCACCCACCTGGTTCGCTTTTGTATGTTTATGCCAGCGAAGCTAATCTTGCAGATCCAAAAAGCAGGCTGCAGACCTGATGGAAAAAGGCAGGAGCAGCTTGATGGTTTGTAGGGCTGGGAGAGGCTTCAAGAAAAGCTTATGCTTGTGCTGAGGGAAAAGTAGAGCTTTTGTGATTTGCAAGCAGTCCAGGAGTTTATACAGTTGATCAACTTGGTTTTCAGATGTTTTTTAGGCAAACCAGTGGGAATGGTAGAATGAGTTTTGCTGAGGCAAGAGTAATTACCCTCTGTAACAAATCCTCTTGCAAAGCCACAAGTGGCAGATTTCATCCCCAAAGTCATGGTGAAACATAATGAATTGCCTGCCTGGCACCCCTGCACCGCTGGGTACCCTAGCATTCCCAGGCCCTTCAGCACTCCCCAGCTCCATGCTGCTAAAAATGGATGGGAGATGAGACATCCTTCCTTGGGGACTACAAACAACTAAGTGAGGCAGAGAAAAATTAAGTTCATCTCTGTGCAGCTCTGCACTGAGGTGTTTTAGGTAAGGGTACGCAAGGGTGGACTTTCTGGCTCAAGGAGGCTGCTTCATGGATGAGGAATGTTCTCCTCCAGCAAGCCAGCTCACCTAATCTCACTCCTCCTAAATGTAAAGAGAAAAATGATGATGAACAGTGGGTAAGGTGTTGCTTGGGGAGCTCCCTTCCTGCTAGCAGGCAGGCTGAGGTGCCTTAAGCAATGCAGCATCCTCTTGCAGACCTCTTTTTCCACCTCACATTCACAGAGCAAAAGCAAGGTGCCTGTCAGCTGCCTATGCAGCTCACCTCCAAGGGTTCCCCACTCTCAAAATATGCCTTAAATATGACATCCACATGCTGGTTCAGGAGCACTTTGAAACTGGGAACAATGTCTAAAGGAAGGGTAGCATGCGTCGCTGGATTGCTTTGCAGCCAGGATTATGTTACATGGAGGGAGTTACAAACCCAGCCAGAGCATCTCTATCTGACGGTGCAGGACTGGACAATCCATTGGCATGACACAGTGCCCCACAGGAAACATAGCCCAGGTGTGTGCTAAAGCAGTTTTACAGCTCTTTTCCTGCAACTGGCTCACACATCTGGCCTGGCTGGCTGGAGAACATATCTGTGGACTACAAACTCTGTGGCAGAAGCATCATATTTTTTTCCAGTTTATGTGGAACACCTTTAGGAAAGTATGTGTGTTACAGTAGCACAAAATGTAGTAAACAATCTTCGTGTAGAATAAATAAACAAGGTGGCACTGCCAAAATTAAGTCTGGTTGCTGTGCTGTCCTGCTCCTGGCAGAGCCATTTTCACTTTGGCAAGGGGAGCTATCATTTGGAAGCATAGCACAGCTGTTTTTCAATGCCTGAATCACAGAAACCCATGTCCCTCCATGCAAATGTTTAGACACAGGCACCATGACCCCTGTTCATGTGCGTGAGTCATGGGCAAGGACATTATAAGGAAAAGATGTCACTGCAGCAGGTGCAACAGCTGCTTAGCAATGGATTTTTTTTTCTCCTTTTTTGAGCATATTCACTGTTTGCTGAACTTTATACTGGCTCTCAGAGTACTGGCAGGTTTTCTGGCTTGGCATGCCTTTGAATTGTACAGAAATTCTGAACTCACTCTCAAATCCATTTAAACCCCCTGTTAGCACAGTACTTCTGCTTAGACTAGTTAAAAAGCAAAACAGTAAATGCTGAAAATTTGCTTTGCCGTGGCCCCAGCAGCTACACAATCACTTGGCGCCTGCCTTCATAAATCAGCTTACAGTCCAGCCAAGATGAGCTGCTTTGAAATACCTTTTTATTACTTCACAGAGTATAAGCTTTAAGCCATCACAGACTCAAAACAAGCATGTTCTTCCTGGAACTGCTTGGATTTCATCCCCTTTTCTACTTCCAAAACAGAGACTTGTTTTAAAAAACACTGTGCTAGTTCAGACTGCCCCACAATCAGGGCAAAGCGTATGATAGAGGAGGAAAAGTGTGAAGTACCTGAGCAAAAATGGGGCTGTCAGAGGAACATAATCTAGTTCCTAAGGTGGAAGAAAGTCAGCATGTCCAGACATTGCAGGTGAAGAGGAGGGAGTAGCTCTTCAGAGAATGCCTTGGTGATTGTGTTGGTGTGCACAAAATGCACTGCGAACAAGACATGCTTCTGGCAACAAGACACTGAGTCAGTCAGGTGCTTTCTTAACATCAGCACAATAATCGGATTAGGAGCAGTACTGAGCACCTTTGTAACACACTCAGATGGCTCACTGGGACCCGGACCTGTCAGAAGAGAATTACAGTCGCTGAAAATTAATCTGCTCATGCGGTGCTTGGTGCATACTGAAAAAAGGCTGTTTCAGCAGATTCAGGAAGACTGTTCCAGGTCTAATGTTTCTGGGGAGTTAACTTTGCTGGATTCATTCCCTAGATTTGAATTCAAAATGCTTTGCCTATGGGGCACAATGCAGTCAACAGCAACTGTAGTTGACAGTGGGATGTTCTTGGTCTTGCTGCATTAGAGAAGGCTTCTAGCAGCAGCTTGGCTCAAGGTGGCAGAGTGCTTCTGACATGCACAGATTTTTGGTTTCTCACTTTTCTTGACTGGAAGAGGGCTGGAATAGGACTGAAAGACTAAAATATCAACATTTAGTCATCTGCATGTGAGCTAGGTGTCTAAGGTCCCCGATAACAGAGAATTTGTCAATACAGTCAGTGCCTGTCCATGCCAGTAAGTCTAGTTCTCAGAAAAACAAATTATTTTCTAGAATCCTTTCAATGTATTGGGAAGTTAAACGTCCTTGGACATAGCCAAGCTGCTGATAGGTACTGAGTGCCAGACAGGGTGCTCCAGGCCATTATTCCAGGTCTCCATATGGAGACACTGGGAATTCCTGTGTTGCATCTGTCACCTCCTTGTTGATGTTTCAAATTCCTTGTAGCATCTCAGGCAACATGGGGAATTTCTGTGGAAGTAATTGAATCACCCTCTGAGCTCAGGTGTCAACATCTGCATGTAAACACTTCAGTGTAGGTACTTCAGTCTTGAGCTGCATCTTATCTAACAGAACTCTATGGTGGCTAACACAGCCAGTCTGCATAGCAAGGCTTTGCACCATGCTCAACTTGCAGCTCAGGGTTTTTGTTCCTTCATCTCTTCTGCTCAATAGGGAAGTTCTTGTTCTTTTGCTCTGTGCAAGAGCCTCACCGATGGACTTCTGGGTCTTCATGGATTCTTTCATGGATTTCTGGTCTAGTTGAGTAGGGTTGGATGTAGATCATCCCAAACTAGCCTGCATGTTGGGCCAATTTTGTCTTCTGCAATATTCATGTCAGTGATGCTACTAAGCGTTGTGACAACGGGTAGGAAATGGTTAAGTTTTTCCTGTAGTTGACAATGGTCCCACTGCTGATATTGCAACTCTATGCTGTGGCTATTTTACCAAAAGTGCCTTGGGCCTCCACCACACTCCCTCAGCGCCCTCCTTCCTCCTGCAGCGCTGCAAGAGCTGTGCTGACAACAAAAATATCTGCACCCAGCATCCCTCCAAAAGGGGAATTTCCTGAAACAAAAAGGAAATCAGAGTAGGAGAATCTGCTTGGGGCTGGTCAGAATACAGCACGTATAATTTTTGGGATCTCCTCTTCCCTAATCCTACTCATTCATACTATTGGACACTTCTTCATTCAATGAAATATTGAGGAAAAGCTGTCCCAATTAGAACTTTTCATAAGGAAAAAAACCCAAAAAACAAAAAAAGAGCAAGAATATAAGGATATGACACATTCTGAATACGGAAGCTGTTGAATAGTAACATTACTGACAGATTTCAGCAAAACGTTAGATGCAACTCCAGCACAACAAATCAGGTATAAACAAGAATGGGATTGGTGAGTTTGAGTAATCATATTTTTAAAAACATTTATAAAAGTGAGTGATTCATGGACAACCACCGAATCCTGAGTTTTTTCCCCAAAACCATGTAGACTCACCACGACGCCTTTCCTTCTTTTCCTGAAAACCTTACTGAAAGCCATGTTTAAATATGATGACACTTCCATCCACCTCCTGGAGTTTTACAGGCAATAGGCGGACTGTGGCATGAAAGCCAGTGACTCCAGCAGGCTCAGGCCCTGTAAATGGCTGAAGTGAGGATGTCTTAGCACCAACAGCCATTCTGGGCTGAAGTAATCCATGGTGCTGATACGTGAGTTGAGTGCTGCTCACTACCCACACTGGAAAGAATGAGGCTGTGGGGAAGTGTCACTCTTCCCTTTACTCTGCTAAGGCAGACAAGTGCCTGGTGGTGCACCAAAATGTCTAGGCAGGTGTTGCACCTCTGTGAGTCACATCACACTGGCACTTGTACCCTCTGCATGAAGCAACACAGGCAAGAATGCCTCTTCCACTGACACACACAAATACCCTGTATTAACAGCACCTTCTTCCATTTTTTTTCCTCCACAGAGATTCTCAGAATATTTTCTATTTGGTTTTGTTTTCATTGATTTAAAGCATAAGGGAATTAAAACAAAGTAGATTTTTGCTCAACAACAGTCCAGATGAAGCATGTTTTAAAGAAACGAAAAAAATTAAATAACCAAGCTATGTCTTGTCATTCAGAATGAAGCCAAATACATAAAATACATAATTACTGTCATATGTAAGTGCTTTTTGTAACTTGAATAAAATGAAAGACAAAGTAAAATGCTTGTTTCATTGTTTCTTTCTGATTCACTGCCTACAAACCCGTAGTGCTTGAAGAGGATGTCAAAACAAGAGCTGGATGGGAACTTTTCGATTAAATGTTTTTCACCAGAAAATGCTGTTTCATTGAAACCAAAACTTTTCAAGGAAATCTGTATCTGTAGCTGAAACTTTTGTTAGAAAAGTTTTGGGGCTTAGAATGATATTTCTGATTAAAAAGAGACAAGCAGACAGATAATCTTAATGTACAAGACAGAATCTAACATTGCCTGCGTTAGATTCCCCTTGCCAAGTGAGTGAATGAGTCATTGCCTTGCCAAACACTTTCTTTCTTGCCCTCGCTTATTTTTCTGACAAATTTCAGCAGCCTTTTGATAATCAATATAATCAAAATGACTGTTGCAATCTCAAGAAGTTTTGCAAGCTAGAGTTCTCATTTCTAGCTAACCTAATAGCCAAATGCAGATGCATGAGTCTTCTTGGGAAGTCTGTTCAACTTTAGCTCCAAAAAGCTTTAAGCCTATGAAAGATCAAAATAAAAGCATAAGCCAGAGAAATTTCCTTCGGGAACATCAGATCTAAGTTCTTGGAAGAGGTCTGTGTGACTCAAATTGCAGCTAAACACTGTTGTCTTTCATTTTTGGTTATGTTCCAAACTGACTTTTGTCAAGTAGTTACCCAGTGGCTTATTTTGGGCACGCGTTCAAGGTAATCTCTTCAGGGCATTCAAAGATGAGGTATAACAGACTTGGAAGCCAGAAAGGAGCATTGTAGTACACACACTGCTAGCAAGCAAACTCAGGGGGATCTTTCTGTGCCCAGGAAGAAAGCACCACTGGTAGGATCTGGGTATTGTGCATCCTGTCACCAGAGCAGTGAAAGCCACTGCACCACCACTGCATTTGTTTTAAAGTGCTTGGGATTGCACTTGCCTGTGCATCTTCCCTGGTTAACTCTGTAGGTTTTGTATCCTGTATTCTCTCTTCCTACAGAAACAAAATGAAAAAAGATACACAATAAAAGCAGGAGGTTTAAGATACCAAAAGACCTGCATAATACTTAAGTCAGTTACTTGTAGTTTCATGATCTTTCAAATCTCTTTTCCCAGACTGGGAATGCTTACTCAGGAAATGCTATGACTGTGGTGATATAGACCTCAAAGAGCACTGGAGAACAAGTGAAACCCCAGCAGGTTTGTCCCTTATCAAAATTACAGAGCTTTGTCAAAGTTCAGTTGAATTTCTCTGCTTTCATTTGGAAAGAAGTTGTTTTCTGCAGTATGGGTGATGGAGTTTCACCCAATCCTCCTATGTTGCTTTTGGTCAGTTCTTGTATAAGACAAGCGAAGTGGCATATCTCTGCAGGACTCAGCTGGTGAAGAACCTATGTCCAGGAAATTAACCATCAGTTTAACGCAGGCCCCTTATGGCTTCCCAGTGCCAATGGGCAGGTAAGCAGAATATCATGATCAATGATCACAACGCCTGGTGGTAGACTGGGAGACCTAGCACTGACATCTGACATGAGGCTGTTATCCATCACGGCTCTGACTTCTGTATTATGATTATGTGGGGGCTGGATTATTGAGCAGACCTAATTCATGGCAAGCTGCCACTTGCGTTTCTGGGAAGGGCGAGTGTAGTGAGAAACAAATACTTCAGTTACAATTTTGTATTTTCTCCAAGTCTTTCACATTGCGCTTCCCTGCCGGGTAAAAAAAGGTGAGGGGGGAGGTTTAACTGCATGTTGAATGGTTTTGCATGGTAATCACAGGTATACAGAGGCGGTAGGACTCCAAAGAACCAGCACAAAAAATTATAAAAGTTCAGCCAGTGGTAATGCAGCACCTTTGAAAAGGAGAAATCTTGCTTAAAAGTTTGGCAGGATCAAACCCCCTGTTACAGCCCTCTCTTCACCCCTCCCCAAAACTCTTAGACAAAGAACATGAACTTCTGAGACTATGACTGCGTGTAAAATCATCAGCAAAATCACGCTTCAGTAACATAATTTTTTTTGATGTGCGTCAGTGTAGAAACTAGCCCTTGCCTCACCTATGTTCGTAGTCCAACTTCCCTGCCACACAGAGCCAGGATCCATGATTTTCAGTCCAAGGGCACTTCTGACATTTCGACATTATTTTTCACTACAAAATCACAAAGAAAAGTTCAGGCTTTCAGTGCCTCCCCCACTGGAGGAGCATGGCTTGGCAGCAAACAAGGTGTATGCAGCAGTGCCAGTGATGGAGGATGGAGCTGCCTGTGGGGTATGGACCAGCCCTTGCCTCCAGCTCCTAGCCACATGCTGGGCATTTTCACCATGCCAGGGACCCTCAGGCGGATGGGACTGAAAATCTGGTGCCAGGGAAGGATGTGCCAGGAAAGCACAACCCTGCTGCACCCTGCCAAAACCTGGCCCCTGACTTCTGGGTCTCTTCCAGTTACATGAATCAAATGTGATCAGGAGTAAATGCGATCATAAGACTGATACATAATATTCATGTGTTCTTTCAAGAGAGGGTGAACTAAAACTCTGTCCATCAAATTCATGTAAGTAAACTATCAATGGGGAAATACCGTCTCTGAGTCAGCACCAAAAGAAAAAATTATCTCAAATATTTCTTCCTATAAAATTGACTACATTCTGATTCCTTTGTATGAAAAGTTCCTATAAATTTGCTTTGCATAGGAAAGGAAGCAATAATAAGACCAGCTACGCACTATGAAGTAATACTTTTGTATTTTAAAATGTTCCTAATGGAAAATCCCCTTTCCTTCTATTCAGACATTTTTAATTATCTTCCAAAATGAGGTCCCTGAAGGTGCACAACTTTGCCCCCAGTGATGCTGATACAGTGCCATGAAAGTCAATGAGATTACATGTGTTTGATGGCAGAATACATCCCTGCACATCTATTGCAAATGCACTTGTAGAATGTATTCCAAAGGATAAAAAGTGCATAAATAAATGCAACCTCTGTAAATAAAAGCATTTTGGTTGAATGGGTGCATATATTTTTAAATAAATTCATTAAAACAGAAGTGGATTTCTGACTTTTTTTTTAAGTGACCTTCCAGACTTCACAGATCTGCCCAGCCAGGCCTTATCTCCCAGTCCTCCAACTGTAATGTCAGCAAAATATAAGAAGGAAACTCCTGTTAAATGTCAGTAATACAGCCATCACTGTAACGGTGTATGCATTTCTATTTTGAGAAGAAGCAGCTTTTTGTATTTTGATTAATTGTCTTTGACAGACTAATCTAGGAACATGAATAGGTTGTATTACAGATTATTAACTCCCTAAGAGTCCCAGTGCTGGGAGTGTTTCTAGGAGGCAGGTTTTCTTTTGATCTTACCTGACCTCAAATGATACTGTTTGTATTAATATCATCAGTGGCATATTTTAAAATTCAGCATTAATTGAATCCTCTTTTCTTCATTATTTGCCATATACTGTGCTTTTTCTTGAGAACCACAAGTCATGCCAACAAATGCCTACAGAAGCATCTTCACCTTGTAAGCTGCCAAAAACATTCTACTGCCCAATTAATTTATGGTAGTAATTTGGAAGTCTGTTAAGGTGGACACAGCTGGCTGGCAATGAGTGCATTGTTATTAAATATGAGCAGAATGACACATTAGTATCAAATTAATTTTTCAGAGAAAATTGCAATAACTTATAATAAAGAAGTGAAAGAAAATGGTGGGACACATATTTGAACAAATATTTTCATTTCTGCAGCAGGTTTATACATATCATTTATTCCAAATTTTACCCAGTGATTGATTGAACTAGACTCCAGTAGAGGGAACTGACTATTGGATGTACCAGGGCTGAAGTTTTTTGCTTGGAGCTGACCAGAGTGGTTGGATAGCTTCACGATAACTCCATTTAGCAGAAATGTCTTTGAGGAGATAAGGCAGATTGTTGAAGTCGCAGGTGTCATTTTGTGAAACTGCTGCTGACATGAAAACCACAAACTGTCAGGTCTACACCAGGACTTTACCTTGAATAACCTCATGTAAAGGCTGTGTCTCTGTGAAGCACTTGCTGTGGTTTCCTAGCATGATATCCTGGATGAAGAAGATAGAGATCATGTCGATAACATATTGGAAAGAGAAAGTTTCTGCAGAGAGTTTGGCAATAAAATTAACGTCATTTGAATTAGAATTTTCCATAGGAAAAGCTGCATTTTCAAGAAAAACTGCATACATTCAAAATAGTGAAAAGCTACTTATTTTTTTAGCAGCTGGTAACCATTTTCCTTCATCAACAACTGCTAAAAAATTGTGGGGTTTCTAGTATCACTGTTTCAATGGAAAGTAGCAATGTTCAAAGAAAGGATATATATTTGAAAGATGTAGTTTAAAAAAAGTTCCAGTTTATCTCCAAAAAAAGAATGCTTTTGATTGAAATCTTTTAGCCTGCCCTTTGTAGAGAATAAATCTTGCTGGAAAGTGGCAATGTAAATTTCCCCCAAGTCATTTGTATCGAAACCTTACAAAGTATTTTTTAGAAACAGAAACCTCATCGAAATCACTACAAGTCGGCCTCCAAATATTTGTAAGGTTTTCCATGTGTCATCCTTCTGACAGCCCTACGTAGCACACCACTAAGTTTTGATGAGAAAAAGCTGCACATCTGACATACAAAACCAGTCAGAAACATCAAACAGTCCTGCAAAACCTGTATGAGAAGCTGTGGAGATGGGCTGTGTGGGGTGCAGTTTTCCTCAATGCTGGCTAAGTGGTTTGCAAAGCAGGTGCTGTTTTTAATTTTCACAAATCTATGGCGCATCCTAGGAGGAGAGGTGTGTTTTCCTGTGAGTGCTACCATATCCAGTTACTAGAAATCACCGGTTTTGAGCTGCTCCCCAACACACGCAATCCTCAGACTTTTGCCTGGACACAGTACAGTCTGTGGGCACTAAACACAGGCAGTGAGTGGGGAGAAAGTGTACATAAAATGTGGCGTATTCTGCAAACTCCAACTTCATGGCCCCATGCCCTGTGCTACTGCAGCAGTGGGGAGCCCTGCCTACCCAGAGGGACTATGAGAAAAGCAGCCTGGTCTGGTCTGGCTTAAGGGCTTCCGTGTCCAGCTTGTCCTGGTTACATACCAAATGTAGCTTTGTGCCTGCTCTTTGGGCTTCCTATCCCACAGGCAATTTGCAGTGGGGCTGCAAAGACAGGTTGATGTCTGCTACCATCACAGATTTTATCCAAACCTGTGGCAGCATGTGCTTCTGAGGTCTGCCCTATGAGAGAGCTGGCCTATTGCTTATCCTCTGCAGCTGGGGGCAGATGTGTCTGAGAAGGTGTGAAACGGTTAAGGATAAAAAGAAGGACAAGAAAACCCAGCTCACTCCCTCTGACTGTTGGTAGGTTTGATCTGTTGTCCTCTCTTTGGATGGGTGTGTTGTTCCCATCCCATGTGGGTTTGTCCCCCTTCTTTTGGCTTCCAATATCTAATTTACTTCATACTGACATTACATACATTCCTATAAGTAATCTATCATAAGTATACCTGCTGCTATATTGTTGCTAAGTTTGCTTTGCTAATGACAAGTTGCGGCAATCAGTAATAAGACAAAACTACCTGGTTGTTGCTGTTACTGCTTGTACCACAGTACTAATGCTATTATTGACAGACACCATACTATTGATTGATACTGTATAATCCACTGCTGTTAGCAATTTGTAATAGCTTGATATATATGTTCATTTATATTCTTTTTACTAATCATAGCTGCATTTGCTAGTGGTGATTTTTGTGATGTTTGTGGTAATCTGTAATAAAGTAGAAAGATTCAGAGGAAAAGACCTCTATGCCCTCATGTATTATAGAATCCTATGAACCCATGGTTGTGATCTCTACACTAACTGCTTAGGTCATGACACATCACTGCAGGGGATGTGGCATGTGTGCAATGAGCGGGTGAGGTCTCAGCCCATGGGCTTCCTGTGAAGCAGGGCTGGGGGGGCAGCTGCTCCCCTCCAGAGTCTGGAACTCTGCAAAGTGAAGAAAGAGAAAAACAATTTGATGTTTTCAGATCTGCCCAAGAAGTGACTGTGAGCAGGAGACATTTTTCTAAGGGCAGTAGCACACTTCGCAGTGAGGCAGGAAGAAACTTCTCTTTTCTTCTTTTTCAATAGGTTTGTTTTTTAAGTGGTAGCGGTGGTGGCTGTAGATCAAAGCAGACTTTGTGGTGTGCTGCACATGGTGTACCATCCTTTCAAATACATTTGCTTGGAATGAGCACTGCTGGACACATGGCAATCTGATCCCCTTTGGGTGCCATAGAAATCTATTAATAATAACAATTACTTTTTTCCCTAAACTTTCTTTGCCTTTTCCTGACATTATGAAGGGCTTGGGAGTTTTGCCCCTGAAATCCCAAAGCAGGGCACTGGACCACTGCGCACAGGAGAGCAGCAAACTCCCCATGCAGAAACACAGGTGAGCTGGGCTTTGCTTTCACCTCTCACTTTTCAGATGAGTACTTGCAATAGCCCTATGGAAATCCCATAAGCCAGAGCCATCACTTTTGAGTTTTCTTCTCTGTGCTCAGTCCCTTGATGAGTCTTGCTACTTGGCATCTGCAGTGTGTAAGTGCAGAAGTCAATGACATGCTAAGCAGGTGTTTTTTCTCCCTGGTTTAATGTATTCATGTGATTTTCTCAGGAATTCAGTAATCTTTGTTGCATGAACACAGGCTTAAAGAGAAGAATAGGTGTGTGCATAGAAGGACAAATCTGCCTGAAAAGAAAAAAATCTCTTAATTCCTCTAACCTGAGAGTTTCACAGTTCCACAGTTTCACAGCTATGCAGCCCTGTGGCACCTGCCAGTGCTTGACAGGTCCCGAAGGCTAGAGCTCCCAGAATCAAAAAGCTCCCTATAGGAATATGTTGCTGGTCTGAGGGGACTTGTGCTGAAAAGCTTTAGACAAGTACATGGGTTAGTGGCTGGCCAAGCTGGTCTAAGTTTAGAAAGCTGCAAATATATAACCTTCCAGCCAAGAGTGACAAATTTACTCTTGGAGGAATTATGGATAAATGAATCCATATGAAAGGCTTTCAAACGCCTTTGCAAGCTTGCTAGCAGTGATCTTGTGATTGACTCCTGTGCTGGGGGAGGTCTTTTTGCCTTGGGCTACATGACTGGGACATGGTGGCTGCTGAAGAGCAAATGCCATGTCTCTGTTCCTTCTGGACTTTACCCAGAATAACAGTGGTGGCCTGGCACTGGCAATGCAGCACTGCAGCAAGAGGAGAGGAAACCCCAGTCCTGCAGCACCAGTGGCCCTTTCAGGTACAGCATTAGAGCTAATTCACTTTCATAACACCATGGGACATGCATCCATCTCAGACCTCCAAGGAAGCTCCAAAACATAGTCAGTTGTAAAGGGACAGAAAAGCAGCTTGGAGAGCTAGTGTCTGACATTGAGGTGGCTGCTACAGTGCACCAGGTCTCAGGAACCTCCAACAGGGACCTAAAATCTGACCAGAAAGATGTGAACTTGTGCCTGAACAGAAAGAGGACTTTAGTGAGGAAATACAGAGAGGAAAACAGATTTGTGGCATCATTTAGAGAGGCTAAAGAGAAGCTACAAGGATCTATCCCAGGCTCTTGCCTCTGCTCTTTCCTGCCTCTTTACAATTTTTTTTCTCTCCTTTACCATGCTTCCTGTTTTCTTTTCATCCCTATGATTTGAAATAGCAATGTTGCTTTCTCTTGCTTCATTTGATAGACTTTTAGATGTATGAAAATCAATATGAATCAAACCTATCTCTATCAGCACATATTGATAATACCATAATGGCAACATGTGTATTTTGTATATGATACACATTGTACAGATAAATGTTAAGATATTTCAGTATATCATTTAATATATTCTAGATGTATATATGTGTTGTGTTTTCTTTTTTTTTAAGGTGCACACCTTTACTAGCTTTGCTTCAAAAACGTGATAAGACGTCCCCATCCAGGCCAGAAAAAGCATGAACAAACAGCTTTCGCGGTCTCAAACAGGCATAGCATACTCATGTCCTCAGTTTCTTGCCTGCATGGAGACCTCACAGACACCTGTGGACCACCGGCAGGACTCATCCCACCAAGGTGTGCCATTCTCTGCCCTGGTGCGCTAACAGGGCATTAAATCCACAGCTGACCTCCAGCTTTGTGCATTCTGCAATGCATGAAGGCAGCTTTGCTTTATGTCACATTTGAAGAACCATTGAATGAACAGTGTGGAGGTCTTCTCCCACCTCATACCTGTCCCCATGAGTCTCCTCTCCTGCAGATCAGGGCAGGATGCAATCACTTCTGTCTTTGCACAGGAACCAGCACAGGGGAACCTGGGGCAGTCCTAGGGCTCTGGCTGTTACCATCAGGCAAATAACAACTTTGTACAATGTAGTCTTACAATTTAACTAATTTCAGAAAACAGATTGGACATACAGTGTTAGGAAAAGCCTCAGGGGAGCTAGAATAGGGCTGATCTTCAGTGCCTCACTGCATTGTGGGGCTTTGATGAGCTGAGCAAGCAGGCGCAGTAGCTTGAAGGTACTTCCTGGTTTTTTACAGGTTTCCCCCATGTTCTGCAGGGAACGTCTGTTTTTTACGAAATGAGATGCAAACAGAAGTGTTACTAACTGCAAGTATTCGTTTTTACAGGGATCTTCCTGAGAAAGAGACAAGCACTGAATCAAACGGAAAGGGAGAAAGAAGAAACCTAAATCTTCTCCATGGCCCTGAAAACAAATGATAGAAATTACCAGCTCCTGCTGAAGGTGAGCAGAATTGATTTGCAACCAGAAGAAACTGCTTAGCTGTGCAAGAAAGGCTTGATTCTGCTGTGCTGACTCAGGCATATCTGCTGCTTAAACATGCAGCCCCACACCTCAGATAAAGCATTTTTCCAGTGCTCAAGATCTCTGTTCAAAATCAAAGCAGTGACTCTGTGTCCTGCGCTTACCGGCACATGCACGCACTTGTGTATGTCTCTATGGTGGGGCAGAAATGGTCTTCACCCAGCAATGAGATGACTGCATTCTGGGTGGTCTGCCTTTATAAATGCATGTGTCTGCAGTTGTATTCACCATGCACAATTCAAACATAAGTGCTGGGCTTTTCAAAGATGCCTGAAAAATCCAAGCCATTTCACCATACCCACAGGCATCAGGGCAACTCTTTCTGAGCAGGGTTGCACTGTATGCAAGGCGATCCAGGTGCTACTCCAAAAGCCAGACCCTGTGCTAACAATGAGTCTCCCAGAATTTTAGAAATTAGAGTCAGAGCAGCTGGTTTTCCTAATGGGACTACCGTTAGGATATGGTCCCATCTGTAAGACCCCAGAGATATTTAGTAGAACTCATGTTGTTTCTGAAATGCAGAAAGACCTGGAGAGGGGAGAGGAGAGTAGGTGCCAAAAGTTGCAGATGACACCAAATTTTTCAGGGTGCTTAAACCTGAAGCTAACTTTGGGGACCTGCAAAACTATTTCATGGTGCTGAGTAACAGGGAAATAAGCAAAAAAGCTGATAAGCAATAAAAAAGGCTGATAAGCACCAAATAAGGTACTTTGGACAAAAATATGTACAAGATGACAGGCCTGAATTATTGCTACTCAGGAAAAAGGCTTTGACATCACTGTGGAAAGTTCTCTGAAAATTTCTGTCAAAACTTAGGAGCTGTTAAAAGACTATTAAAAGGATGCTAAGACTTCTCAAGAAAAGTGTAGAGCACAAAATGGGGCTTGTCATTTTGCCAGCACATAAGTGTATGTGCACCTCAAATACTTCTTGCAGTTCTGGTAATCTCAACACACGATAAAGAAATAAAGGAAAAGAGGATGGCTGGAAGCATCCTGCAGAGGTACATGGTGACTTCCACTGATGGAAAGCTAAAACCTCAAAGCGTCCATAGCCTGGAAAAGCAACAGGCACGGCAGGGTGTGGAGCAACGGATGGTTTTTTTTTCCCAGCCTTAGGATGCTGTGGGACCCACAAGTGCAAAGATGCTACTCTGGGGCAAGATGAATTCACATGGGTTTAGTCCCTCATGTAACTGCCAGGGTGCAGCTCTAGCTCAGGGGGTCCCACATCTCTGCTGGAGGCTAAATGAGATTTTTCTGTGCTTTCCCCATTTTTGTACTCTAGGGCAGACTTCTGCTGATGGCTGCTTTCACTGGCAAGATGCTGTCCAGGTGAATCCTTGATCTGACCTCCCCAACTCTTCTTCCATTATTCATTCTTGTGGTGAGCATATCTAGACAGGCAAAGTTGTCGAGATTTATGGAGGTAACCTAATAAAGTCTAAGCAAACTAAAGACAAGTCTCGCTTGCGCTCTCTTAACATAAATGTATCTGCTGAAGATAATCCTGTTTCCTCAAGGATTCATCATACACCTAAAGGATTCACAGTGATTTATTGGCCATGATTTATTCATGATCTAAGAAGTGGTTGATAGAGCCATTGTTTGCAAAACCATTACAGAAGCCTTACTTTGATGGCTTCTTTCTGGACGAAATTTGAGTTTAAATAGAATATAAATTATTGTATTGTGCCTCAAAGACTTCCTATTCAGGTTTTTTTCTTTCCCCTTTCACAGCCTTGGGGGGCATCCAGCCTGCAGCACTGTGTGAGTGAAGGCGTAACAGTGCAGTCTTTGATGACTTTCATATGTAGTCTCAGGAAAAGACTCTGTACTGTTTTCTCTAAAATAATTTTTGTTATTAAATTACCTTATTCAAAAGTTCATGGAGACCCATTTCTACCCAAATCAGTGGACACTCGAATCTTTATTCAGAGCTCTGTAAGACACCTGACACTTATGGAGTGTGGAAGTCCTTCACTTCAGCACACAGGGCAAAATCTACCCAGAATTGTAAGTGTGCAAGAGGCACATTCATCAGCTCCTTCTGACACCTGCCAGTATTTTGCTCCACAGGTTATCTGCCTGCCTCTGGCAGTGCCTAGGGATAGTCAAAACTGGTCTTGAATAGGGCTCTTCGTGGAAAGTCTTTCTGTTTGCACATATAATGTCCCCTTGAAGGCAACTAGGCTACCCTTGGGTGATCATCACTGCCTGGTAGAGTGCCTGTTGGTGGGTAAAATTGTTGTCTACCTATTTAATCAGCTTGTTGTCCCTGTTGGGTTTTGTCTGAAATTTGTTTTGCTTATATGAAATAACAGCATGGGTGCCCATAAAATGGACACTATTTTGTGTCTGAAAGGTTCATAATTTTTTCTCCCTAGTGCACTAGGGTAGCATTTCTTACGCTGCAAGTTTCAATAAAATGTATAAATATAGCTGACAATAAAGCAGCCCTGTTTGTTTCATTTTTTACTAATGGTGATAGTTTATATCTACTGATATGGACAGAGATAATCGTTGCTTTTTACACAAGAATACACAAACGAAAACTGAATTTGGTTTATATAAACAATGCTGTCTTCCATGCATAGACTCAGCAAGAGGTTGTGGTGTGTGGTAAGCCCACATCCCAGCACCCTACTGCCCCACACTTTGCCAGTGGGGTAGGGCAGCCTGCACATGAAATCAATGTCAGCCAAGAGCAAGCTATTCCCAGAAAAAAGAGCTCTAGGTATCCTCCTGTTCATTTCCATTGGGTTATTTCAGGCTGCTCATTGCTGCTCAGGAGTGTGGTGTTGCTAAGTGAGGTATCAGCTCATTGTCATAAAATCATAGAATCATAGACTGGTTTGGGTTGGAAGGGACTTTAAAGAGCATCTAGTTCCAATCCCCCTTGCCATGGGCACGGACACCCTTCACTGGACCAGGTTGCGCAAAGCCCTATCCAACCTGGCCTTATCACCTACAGCTGTAGCAGAAAAACTTCTAAAATATGGTAGCTCAGGTTAGAAGATGACTGGCCTGCTTCAGAAAGTGATGGTGTCACTCTGGTTCCTCATCTTTCCCAGTGGCAGCCCAAGTGTATCCTCCCTGCTGGCGCAGGAACTGTCTTCTTAGCAGAACAAATTTAAATAAATTTATGTATCAAAGTGCTACAGCCTTCAACCTATCCATCTCCCTTGTGGGGCATTGCGCTGGGTTGCAACAAAGCAAGCAGCAAAGAGGTCATCACCCCCATGTGAAACTGGGTACTGAAAAGTGTACAGGTTCCTCAACACATGCTCCTGGATTGACTGTAGGCAGCTATTTTTAAGAAAAATTACTTACGGCTTTTGAAATAATATACTATGTAGAAACAATGTCATGCTAAAAGTGGTTAATGAGCAGAAGATAATATGTAGGGATGAAGTAAGCTCAGCTGCTAATTTGACATGTGGTTATATGCAAATAGAGCATCAGCTGTGGTGCAGTACTCGTAAGAGTGGCCTGGGGCTGGCAGAAGCGTCTCACTTTAAGCATCTAGTACCTCTAAGTTCATTCACCACACCTTTTACTGTCTTTCACACCTTCCCACCACTGTACCCACTTGCTACTAAACACCTCAGTGTGCCCTCTTCCGGCTCTAGGCCCAAGCATTAAGCAGAAAACACGTTGGGTGTATGTGGTAACAGCTTACTCATAGGAAAATGCCGACAAGCCCAGGAAACATGCAGTGTTAAAAAAAATGGAAAGGTGACAGGAGAAACGTGAGCAACTCCCCACATCGTTCCACCTCTTCTTGTCACAGCAGAAGAAAAATGCCCCAGAAAAGCTTGTATGGTTCCAATGTGCAAAGAAAAGGCTGTTTCAGGAAATATTGTTCACCCTCTGCCTACTGGGGACAGTGGATCTGGGCAGTCCGGGGAAAGACCAGTGAGAATGTTACGGGAGCTGGGGTGAGGGAGGGTGGATGGGAACAGGCAGGTGCTGTCATGGGAAAGGCACAGTGTGCGCATCCCTCTGCCCACAAATCCAGGCAGAGGAGCCCATCAGGAAAGTCCCAGAGGCTGTGTTACTCTCATTATACCCCTGACCATAAAACAGTTTTGCTAGAAACTCCATGAAAAGACTCACCCTCAACAAGCACTTTGCTCTTCAATGCTTGTCTGTGTGCCGGTGAGTGGCATGGGGAGACTGTGACGGCCAAACCAGAAACGTGCACATTCTGGTAGAAAGCAGTTGGCTTAGGTAGTGTGAGAAGCCAGCAGCCCCATGAGAGCACACAGATCATTTGCTGTGCCAGGCAGGGGATCCATGCTTCTGCCTCCATGCCATCCACCATGGCAGGGGGCAGCCAGTGGCCACCCACTGCCCCATGGCATGGCATGGCGCAGTAGGCTGGCAGGGCATTGGCACCCCTGGCAGGCACAAGTGTGCCATGGCCACACCATGGGCATCTTTCCTGCACAGGACAAAACATCTCTGCCTGTTCTCCTGGATGAAGCTGCCTGCAGGGATTCGTGTAATACCTGTGCTGCACAGCAGCAGCTGGTCAGACACAAGCTGTCCTGAAGTGACCAGCTGCCTAGTTCCAATCTCCGTTATGCTTTGAAGGCAACAGTACCTCAGGTATTTGCTGTAGAGAAAGCAGGGAGGGTAAGCAGTGTTTGTGGAAGACAAGGAGTACTTGGAAAGCTGAGCAGATGTGCTGCTCCTGTGTGTAGGGTAGATGTGTCGCCTGTGTTGCAGGCAGCAGAACATACAGAACCTGAGAGCAGCAGGGACATGTTGAGCGAAGCAGCTCTGTAACAGCTCCCAGCGCTGGTGGGGTAACAAGACCTGGCAAGCTGGGACACAGGTGGGAATGGCACTCAGAGGTCACCAGCCCACCGCACAGCCATGGCCATGCCCGGGCTTGTATCATGGCCCAGTGAGGGTGAGAGTGGGGTTTAAGACAGGATCGAGTTGTGCAGATGTTACAATAATGTGACTTTTCCTTCCTGAGCACCAAGGCTGGCATCAGTGCATGCAGGCAGGTGTGCAAGGCCTCAGGGCTTGTGCCCAGCTGGCAAAACCACCGAGTAGCAGCGCAGAGCCTGCAACTACACCAGCTTCCAGATGTGTCCCTCCAAATTTGTTAGCCAGCGTGTTTCTGGAAACTAAAACCTGAAACTGGACTGAAGCCAGAATGTTCCTTTTTTTGCTTTCTGCGCTATTGGAAGAAGACTTTTCATTCTTTTTATTCACTGATCTGCTAAATAACAGGGTCACTTTGTGATGAAATTCTAATTTACTCAACTCTGCCTCCACCCACCCCCATTTATTTAATTGTGCTTCGTCAGCTGCAAACTGTGACCCACAAGGGACAAACAGAGGGGATTGTGGCCTGTCCAGCACCTTCAGCAAGTGTGTTCTTTGCCGGGCCATAATCACTGCCCAGCTCTTCTTGCAAGGTGACATCTGCCAGAGTAATTAGGGCAGGTCCATGCTTGGCACCAGGCAGCCCATCCTCACCATAGGTCTGCTCCAGATAATGAGCTCAGCCGAGCTGTTAAGAGACATGCTTTCCTACAAAGCCATCAAGAATTAATGGGGAAGAAATCAGTGTTCCTAGCTGACACTGGAGAGAGGAATGTATTTTTCCAGATTATTGGCCACAAACTCTCTGTTGACTCTAGGAATACCAAGGCAGTGCTAACACTGGCGCTGAAAAAAGCCACTGGGAATCTCACAAACCAGTGGTGGTAAGGAAAATGTCCTCCATTCCCAGGCTGCATTTACATCAACAGCAGCTTCTGATGGGGCTGGTTGGGAATTTTCTCTTGGAAAGATTTTTCTCCAAATATGCAGTTTTGTTTTATAACCTGGCAGAAATTAAAAAGGAAGCACCATCTGCTCTGCTGCACACCCCAGGGGCTGTTTTTGAGCTGGCATGGGTGACCTCTCCCAAGCTCTCTTTCCCATGGCAGCATGGCATCCCCAGGATGTGTGGATGGGAGACAGCTCCCTGTGCACAGGCAGGGCAAGCAGGTCGTGTAAGCACCCTGGTGCCCATGGGAGAGCCAGCGCCACTGCTCAGCTCCCAACACAGAGGTTTGGCTGTCAGCTCATTCTACCCACCTTATAGTGAGTCTGGGAAGTGGTAGCAAGCCCAGGGTTTGCCCAGGTGGCAGCCCAAGTGGCATTCCAAAAGCTGGGGCAAACCGGAAAAAGGGCCAGCTGCATCTTGCTCTCCTTGCACTGAAGCTGTTCCTGATGGCCAGCTGCCTGGCCATGTGGCTTTCTGAATGGGAACTCCTGATTTATGATTTGTTTTTCTCCCACTTCAGAGAACCTTGCAGAAATGAGATTCTGAGCTTTCACCAGTTTGAGTGTTTTGGTTTGCAGTGTGCCTAGAAAACTGGGGAGGAAAACACACATGGCTATTTTTAGTACAATTTTGCTGCAGATTTTAAGTAAATCTGGAGTCATTCACTTCACTCTAAGCTGCTGATGTGCCAAAATACCACAGAAAGTCTATCAGCACTGCTGAAAGCAGGAAGTAGCAGAAATTTCTGGAGTGAGATTGTTCTCGTGACCATTGTAGGTCAGTTCTGCAGGTCCAACAGTACAAAGTTCACATGGAGTTCAAGTATTTCTTGAAAGGTTTTCTGGAGTGACAGCATTTTCCATTTGCTTTCTGCTGGGTCTTTATAGCTCAAGGGGTGTTGACTGCCTCTTTCTTTTGTTCTTCAGTTTTTGCCACCTTAACCTACATCCACACTTCATTTACAAGGACATTTGAGTTCCAAAAGGCCAGAGCCAAGCACACAGAGGATCTCCAAGGCTCATCTTAGCTACATTCCTCAGGACAGTGAGGATGCTCCAGTCCTGAGCAACCCCTAAGGTAACAGCTGGTCCTGAGGTTAGAGAGGGTCCTGGCTCTATAGGTCTCTTCTCTATATTTCTCAGTATTTGTGATAAGGAGCTTCCAAGCAGTGACTCATGATAATACTTGTTGAGAGGCTAGGTGCAGCATCTAAGGGCATGAGCAGGACAACAATATTCATCTGGATGTGGAGAAGTTGAGTTAAACTGAGCATTCAAGTGGACCATCTCCAAGCATGGACACATGCAGATTATCTGAATCCTTTGCTTATTCTGCCAGCTGGATCCCCCTTTGTGACAACCTGATACTTCCTCTCAGAGAATCACTGTTACAGCTTCTGTACAGCTTTCACGGGTGGGATGCTTGCCTTGGGATCTGTGTTCTTGGGTATTTTGGCTAGCATGATTTGTTCATATTAAAAATATGGTCAGGAAAAACATTCCTCGCTTTGCCATTATAAAATGTAAACAAACAAGCAAGCAAACTCAACTCATTTTTCCTTTGGTGAATTCTGTTGCCTCGTGATTTGCAGTGGAAGCAGAAAATCAGGCTTGTGATTTAACAAAATCTCAATGTAGGGAAGTCGATATGGTTTCAGTTTATTAGTTTTGGTTGGCTCTTATATAAAGGGAGGCACTGTATTGCAAAAAAATTGCTGAAAAACTTAAAGGTTATAAAGTCCAGCAGTCAGAAGTTAGAAAAGGCCAGGATTTAGATTTTCTCTCCACTTTATTCTTTTAAATTCTCTCCCTTCTTCTCCCTTCAGCACATCATGCATAGTTTTCTTTTTAATTACAGGCTCACATATGGTTGGTTTTTTTCCACTTGCTGTGAAATTACTTTGTATGCAATCCCATAACTAAAGACTATTTCATACTGTATAAGCGTGAATAGATTTAAGCATGTGACAGAGTTGACTTTGATTCTGAAAGTCCTGACTTTTAACTTTGTAGCAATATACTTTTGTGTGTGAGCCTGCAGCTAAATTCCTTCTGTTGTACATTCACTAATTCTGTTGCACAATATTCTTTTTAACTGTTCAGCTTCACTTATTTGGTGTTAGAGCAGAGTTTAAACAGTTCACAGAAGTTAATCTGAAAGTGCTGCCAGTGGTGCATGAGGGCTCCTGACTATCAGGAACCTTTCAAGATCCCAACTCTGGATGCAATTATTGAATTATTCATCCTAAATTGTAATAACATTCAGTTCCTCTTTTGGACATAAATAACAGCTAATTTATCTGCAAATCTCCCCTCAATCATACAGATTCTAAGAAAACCACCTAGTAATTATCCTTTGATTCCTTTGTTCAGAAAATTCTCCCCAGAGCTCAAAAGCATGGTAGACAGTTTAGAAGATGCTTGGTCCTTCAATGGTGGCCACAACATTAATTATAAAAAGCACAACATAGAAATACTACAGCAAAGAAAACCAAGGTCCTTGGTAAATCAATGATGCTGTATAAAGCAAGCCATGTTAGGAAAAATTCCCACTAATCTGGTAGCTGATTCCAGGAAATAAACTCCACAAATGCATTTATATCTGCGTGTCTGAAATGACACAGCAGGGAGGAATCACTCACAGTCCCTCTGTATTGTTTCTGTTCAGAGGACAAGAGCATTACAGCTGAGGACAAGAACCTTACAGCTGAGTATCTTTGATGCACATTACCCAAAACACAGGAAGAGGCAACGCTTTTCCAACCAGCACTTAACTTAAAAGGTCTCTCTTTGGGCTTTCTTCTGTATCACCACCTCATCTGCTGGGGTGGTGCGTCATGCTGCCTTTTCTTCTGCTTCTAAAGGTTCCTTTTCCTCCTCCCTCCCTTCCCAGGCAGTGATGGCTTTTCATACATCATGCTCAAGCCATGAGTGGCTTTGCCTGCCTGCTTGGCTTTGGGAAATGACTTTTGCCTCTGTTTAGTTTTGGAGCTCAGGTCTGCAACATTAAATAGCTTTACCTTGCCATGACCTGGGAGATTTTGGCTAGTTCATCAGGCTGCTATGACAATGATTAAGTACACTGCTGCACACTGGACCTCCTTTTTCAAACACTCCCTTTTCAATGGGCTGCTAAATATTTTCCTCATCCTTTCAAGTCTGCATTTTTCACTAGAGTAGTTGCTGCCTACATATCTGCCTGATTCTTGAGCATTCAGTAAAACAATCTGGAAAGTTGTTAATTGAATGAAAGAGTGAAATACTGGATCAGAATATTTTGATCAAATTTTTTGCTGCTTTTCTTTCACCCTTCTAGCGTTAAGAATTATTCCTGCCTTAGGAAAACAGCCTTAAAGAAAGCCCCAATGTCTGGGAGAGGACCATAAACAAAAAAACACCCCAGAAAACTACAAAAAAGGAAAACAGGAAGGGAACATCTAGAGAAGACCAAAACCGTATTTTATCACAAGAGGGCAGTGCATATTAACAAGTTAGGAAGTGATCCATGTTTCACAGCAGGCTAATCCTTTCCTTTTAAAACCATTGGAAAGCTCTGCTGCCAGTGCTACAGAAAAAAAGAAAAAAAAAGGCAGAAAACCCTCAGTGTGCAATAGTAAACAGTTCCCTGTGGAGCCCATTGCCCACTGAGACTGCAGGAATCTGTGCCTGGTACCAGCTGTTGTGATTTTGCAAGAGAAGTGAAAAAGCTCTAGGTGGCACAGGAGTCACTGGTTTTACTGTTTTCCTGGTAGACAGTGATTCCACCTGAGGAGCAGTCATTTTGCTTGTATATCAGAACACCGGCAGGACGACCACTCTCACACTGGAGCTTTTTATCCTGGCCACAAAGAAAGAAATTAAATCCCCCTCTCAGAAAGAGGGATTTCAAGCGCAAGCATACTGCAACGAGGTGCCTACTTCTTCAGTGGCCAAGCTGTGTTTAACTCCAAATGTCTGTATTTCTTAAGGAAAAACGAAGCTGGTTTTACCACAGAAAAATGACAAAATGCTGGCCATGGAGGCTTTGAATGCCATGAGGATGGGAATTCCACTGTCTGAAGTTTTTTTCCAAGAGACTGCATCAGCCATAGACACAAACTATTAATCCTTGAAACAGTGAATTTGGCTGAGGCAATCATAGACCATTGGGTTGGAAAGGACTCAAGATCATCTAGTTTCAAGCCCCCTGCCATGGGCAGGGACACCTCACCCTAGACCATGTTGCCCAAGGCTCTGTCCAACCTGGCCTTGAACACTGCCAGGGATGGAGCATTTATCACTTCTCTAGGCAGCCTGTTCCAGTGCTTGTATAGTTTAACTACATTTCCAGGTGTTCTGACTGACAAAATGCTGATACCTGCAGGTCTCCAAAAGCAGTCCATCACAGCTGACATTAGCCCTCCAAGGCAGCTCTCTACTGGCTCCCAGCCCAAGATGGGGAGGGCCTTCACTCTGTCCCTGTGAGCCGTCATTTGCCTGCAGAGCTGCAAAGCCCTGTGCTAGTGCCTCTGGGTGACCCTGCAGCATGAATGCATTGCTGCTGCCATAAAGCACCAGGATTCAGCTCACCTTGTTTTATAGGTCTACCTGAGGAGGAGGTGAGCTGAACTCAGTAAGTGGTTTTTCCTTCCTGTTTTCATGGTAGGAGTTTCAGTGGCTAGGCCATGTATACAGAAGAAGAAATCCACCCGTTCTCATTTCCTTGCATGGGAATTGTGCTGGGGGAATGGAGATTTAATTGCATGTTGAACCCTCATTAGCTTTTCTACTTATTAATCTAGGAGATAAAAATCACATGCCTTTTCAACTTACTCTTTTGAGGTTACACTCTCAAGGGTAACCTGGGCCAGAAGATGTACAAGAAGTTATTTTATATATTGCCTTATTTTATATATTGCCTTGTTTTATAACTATCTTGTGTATTGTATTGTCTCTGTATTCCTAGATGTGAGATTTAGCTAACATTTTGGCCTTCCCATCTGCCTTCAGGAGGGTGTGGGAGGAGATGCTGTGCAGTATATAGGTGTGCAGGAGGAAAAGCTGAAATATGTGTCCTTCCCTGGTTGCCCCTATGGGTCTGCACTTTTGACCATACAACCAAACTCCCGGGAGTCATCATGGAGCCACCACAAATGTTTGGTGACCCTCCCAACAGCCATACCCCCACCTCCACAACACTTGCCTCAGAAGCAGATTTGATGGCTTTCCTAAGAAGGAAAGTGTCTTAAATAAAGAAGGTTGTGTATATGGAATCACAGAGGCAAAAGAATATACATTGACCAGTTCGGAGCCTGTTCTGTTACTGAATCTAAATACACTGTGGTTCAGTATCAAGACTTAAAAGGCAACTCTGCATGGCATGTGACCCTGCAGTGCTGCCAGCTTCTGGCTGATGAGCGGCAGTCTGCTTTTGTGGAGCAACATCCTGCGTCAGCTGCATGCTGCGGTGCAGCTGGCCAAAATACCCTTGCATGGCTTTCACTGGGCTAAAAGAATTTTTACTGGCCTCTTGAAAGGGACATTCCTGATAATGTAATTTATGTCAAAATCGTATCTCAAAACATTTTCAGGTATTTATAGGCTCAGCAGTGCAGTGACGCTCCTTTGAAAAATAAAGTGAATGTTTGACAAGCAGACAAAAGAAACCAGGCAGCAGTCAACACAAAATCAAGCTGTAAAAATGCAGAGAATAAAGAAAGCTGAAGAGGAGTCTGGCAGACTCCAGTACAACAAAAGGGATATATATTAATATGAAATCAAGTAGTGTAGTTTATGGAGATAGTAAAGTAGCTATAAATGATAAAGAAAAGCTCAGTAAATGCACTTGAGTACATGAGGATGATAAAGCATTTTCCAGTCCATACATACCTAAGGAAGCAAAAAGGAGCTGTCTGAACATCTCTGCCACTGGCAATAACTTTTGAGATTGCAGTATTCTAGTGAATTACAATAGGACACTGGTAAAGTGTCAATATTGTTGTAATACTGAAAAGAAAAAAGGCAGAGAATGATGCATGAGGTAACTGGAGGTTAACTCTATTCCTGAAAGAAATAATTGAAAATCTCATAAGGGAGTCCACAAACAAAGCCTTAAAAATGAGAGTGTGTTTAGTTTCAGTGAGTTTTATGAAGAAGTGATCCTATTAAGTAAACCCTGGTGTTTGATTCAGTATCACTTGCTCTTTTAAATAAAAGATCACTTTATAAAATGCTAGTAAATTGCAGTAAGTGGAAAGAGAGCTGGCTTAAAATGTGATTGTCCACAAGGCGCTATCTTCTAATGGAGTTGCTAACGCAGTCATATGCCCTGACTCCTATTCAGACTAAGTAATCCAAGTAGCTATATATAAAGCTGGTTTTAACAATGAAGATTAAATCAAATGCATTTTAATATAACCAGTTTAAAGCTCTATATCTAAACTAAAGAATTCAGACCTACAAGAAAAATGGCTGCATGTTGTAAAGTGATAGTTAAAACCAATCAAGTTCACGGAATCACAGTTCAGCATGTGTTTCCAGTGTGATCAGACGGAGAGAAAATCAAATTACAGTCCTCAGATTTTCTAAATAAAAAATTAGCAGGAAAATGAAAGGAAGTGGTTTGATTTCTAGATGAGATGATAAGAATTAATATAGTGCCCACAATCTTGGAACTGAAAAATTAAAAAGAAAAATGACAGCTACTCAAATTGTGGAGAGAACATCTTAAGAGTGAAAGAATCAGAGTACAAAATCTGCTTAGATTATCAAAACCAACTTGAGAAACAACTCTATAAAGATAAGTAAGAAACTTCTCAGGGAAAAAAAGGGTAATTAAGGTCTTGCTCACATAGGCCAAGAGGCAGTCCAGTGGTTTATCTGACTTTACAGCCTCTGAATATATAACTTTTCAACTGTTGTGGCAGAATCTGTTCTTTTTAATTGCAGCTATTGTTTGCTGGGTTACATAGAATCATAGAGTAGTTAGGGTTGGAAAGGACCTTAAGATCATCTAGTTCCAGCCCCCTTGCTGTGGGCAGGGACACCATGTCTACATGTCTATATGTCTAGCCTAAGTTTTTTAGATTCCTATACAATTAGGATGTAAATATCCATACAGGAATATTCATTTCCCCTCTTAGACATCTGTTGTAGGTGAGGATGAATCGCCACTGTAGATTTCTCTGCAATGTAGAATACTGCATTCATTGTAGTTTCATTTCAGATTCATTCAGAAGGCAAACACCACATGTGTAGGTGAATCATGGCCTCATGCACTGTTAGCAGCACTTTAGGACAGTCACTGCACAGAGCAGTGCTGTCTCTGAAGAAAGCCATAGGATTTGAAGAATTCCTCTAAGGAGGCACAACCAAAGAAGGCCTCACAGGCAGAGCATCCAGAAATCACAGTGGCATTCTGACCCCCCTGAGATGCCAATCCTTTGTCTGAGGATATCTGAGTAAAACAGAAAAGGCATGACGAAAAGTATGAACAAAACATGGTGGGAACAAATTATTTAGGAGTCACAGGAACATCTCTGAAGTGACTGGTGATTTTAACTATCTCAGGCTTTGGGCATCCAACTTGGAGATGCATGCTAGGAAGTCATGCCAGAGAAGTCACACCTTTGGGTAGGTAAAACCAGTGCTGCATAGACTAGTGACCAAAAAACTGATTGGGTCAAATCCTTGCCTATTTTGGGAATGAAAAAGTATCTGTGGATTTGGTTCTGTTCCTTTTTCACCATTAATTGGACTAAAGGAAGGATTATTTTACTGATGATTGTTTTGATGATTAAACAATATGGGTATGCTATCTGGATTTAATAGATTGCTTATGCTCTGAGTGTTAACGATTCTAATGTCGACATGGTGAAGGTCTTCAAACCACACAGTGCTCTATGCTGTTCTGCCATATAAAAGAGGTGTTTGTTTTAGAAAAACCCACATTTCCAATGTATGCATGCTGAGTATTCCTCCCTACCAACTTCTTCAATTGCAGAATTCTTTTTATAGTCTTTGCATTACTGATCATAGACTTTTCAGTTGCTAATTATTACAGAGGTTTTTTCCAAGAGAAGGGTGGAGGAGGAGGCAGGCTTTCCACATCTGTGCTCTACATAAAGATTTCTGCATTTGTCATATTGAGCTTATTTAGCTGTTGCTCCTCCTCAAAGATCTCAAAGGAAATGCTAATACTTGTTTGATCACTTTATCCTGTGGAAAGGAATTATGATTTTTCTTTAAAGAAGATGAGAAGTACTTTACATTTACACAAGATCTAACATGAAACTATTGGAAGAAATGTGAACAATATTAATGGATTTTGAAATACAGTTATCTGCTCATCTTTATCTCCTGAGTAATCAACATAAATACATATTTACCTGCTTATTCTTTTCATTCTAGGAACATAATGCAAGTCCAAAAAGTTCTGCTCTAGGTTCTTGTTCTGCCCAGGAAAGCTCTCAAATTGTGCTAAACATTCAGTCCTTGCAGACTGGCAGTTAATTGGATTAAAGATTGACTAAATGTTAACAGAGTACGCTGTTCCTTTGAATTTTGTCTTTTCTTTTGAATTTACTAATAATCATCAAGGTGAACACATGCACCTTGTGCTTGCATAGTCACCTAATTTGCACAAGTAGTCTCACAAGTGGTGATGCCATAATGTCCACAGAAAATTCAACTATCAGGTGAACAGCATGATCTAAATTTAGGCTTTCTTCTATCAGTGGGTTTCCATTTTTAATAAAGTAGTGTCAAGACTAGGACCCTGTTTGAATCCTGCTTCAAATGACAAGGTGACATCTGTAGCAAAAAATGTTTATCAGGATTACGGTATGAAACCTTGTTTTTCTTCCTGCCCGAGAGCCAGGATGTTGTTCCTCTGCTGATGAATTCCCGTGTTTTATTCTAGCTACAACTGAAATAATCTTGAGACACAAACTGTGGTTGTCTGTATCTTCCCTGCTTTAGGGCTTCTCATGAGAACAAGGGAGAAGTCTCTTCTCTGATTGCCAGTCATTACTGAGGGCTAACTGAATGATACAACCGTAAGTTCCAAGTGATAACCAGGTCAAGTTCCATCTTTCTCAAAAACTGGAGTAGAGTGCAGATGCTTCCATAAGAGCTGAGTTCCTCTGCTCGATGACAGAAAACAGAAGCCCAGGCCAAAATTATAGAAGAAGCATTTTTGATCAAAACTTGCAGAGGTAATTCAATGAAACCCATCTATACATCTTTAGAAGAAGGGTTTTGACTTAATTTTAAAACTTACATGCAGAAAACAGTTGTCAAAAAGGAAGAAAACAACCAAACAACGTAAATTCTGAGTGTGAGGGATTTGGAATAAAAATAAATAAAAAAAAAATAATGCTGATGCCCCTTTGCACACAAATATTCACACTTCCTAAACAGAGCTTTTCCATAAAACAAGTATTAAATATCTCTTCATGCATTGGGTGTCCAAGTGTTTGCTGCTGCTACATATTTTTACTCTCAAGGTATTCAGATATCATCATGATCGGTTGGAGGATAAAACCCTGAGACAGATGGAAGACAGAGATACTGTACTTGCACAGGACATGGTTTGCTGAAGTGGAGTGTGGTTATTTGTTGTCTAAAAACAATTACACTTGACCCAGTTTAATTAACTATGGGTTGTGGTTCAACATTTGAAAACTGGTTACTAAGAAATTATGCTGCTTTAAAAAAACCACTATAAAACAATCCTTTTTGTGGTCTGCTCTCAAAGTAGCAGCATAGATTAAGCCACTCAAACACAGGTACTGTATTTCTTTAAAGGCAGCAGTGCTGAAAATGCAGGTGGTTAATCCTACAGTTTAACAGAAAGGTGTGATCTATATGTCACTTAGTCCAAGGAAGCGAATGTCTCTCTAAAGCAGGCAGCATTTGAGCATATTTCATGCTTTATGGGTGAACTCTTTTCTCATTAGTGTCCACTGCAGCTGGTGAAAGAAAGCTGTTATCAGATCTTTATTTTACAAATATGAACTTTCAAGCTTTAGCTGACAGCTTTAGTTACCAGTTACCAGCTTTTGGAATATATCCTAATAAATGCAGGTGACTTTCACCATGAGATCTATCTGCAACTGGTCACAAGACACAACCCTCTAAAAAAACCCCATCATTCTGATGATTATCAGTCTGGGTCAGATGTTAATCAACATCAACTCCACATCTGAGCCATGCTGGCAATGATCGGAAGTTTTAAGCAACAACAAGTTGTTTTGGTGGTCTTTGTTAAGGACAGTAAAGACAGTAAAGACAGTAATCTTTACTGATTACTTAGTTTTAGATTTAGATTTAGGTTTATAAAATATATATTTATATGTATAAATATATATAATATTATATATATTTAATATATTAATAATATTAGATTTAGATATTTAGATTACTTTAGATCTTCCTGAGCTATTTCAGTGGACACACTAGATGTCAGTCTAGGCTCTGAGGACTGAAAGGTTGTGGAAAGGGCCTTAGGATGTTTCTGAACTTCTTACAACCACACCAGTTGTCTCTAACTCCTGATTAGCTCTCTTTGTCTCTGTACTGATTACCAGATAAAGGCCAGATTTTATAGCACCTGCTCCATTCCTTTCTCTAAGTCACAGGGCCCTTTTTTCAAAAGTTCATCACAGACTTCGTAGGTAACAGGGCCACATGATGCAGGCAAAGAATCCATTTGGGAAATATAAATGAGGCTAACTGGGTAAGCACAAGAAGAACAACTGAGTCCATGGCCTGACAGAGTGGTTATTATTGCTCAGATGTGTTTTCCTCCCAGGGATTTCCACTCCTGAATAGTAGAAAGGGTAGAAGGCATATGTGGTGGTACAGCTAAGGCAGGCACTGGAAGCTTCTATGAATATTAGGCCAGTGCATTCTTTAAGACATCACAGCTCCCTGAATCCATTTACCTGCGGATTCTGACTCAACAACTCACTATTCTTGGGACGGTAGCAAGTTCTGTTTGTTTGTCTGCAGTCCTGAAATTTAGCTCTGTTAAGAGCAATCTTACATTCAATAATGCTCCCCAAACACATGTGTTCTGATCAACTGAATGGATTGGCTAGATGCTAAATGATATCTTCTCTGTGGACTTAGAGTACTTTCTACCATGGCTTAGCACTGGTTTTTGAAATCAGATTTGCTAAACTGGTACATTTTTTTCCAAAATATTAAAAAGCAGCAAGCTGCCATTTTATGTCCTGAACCTCATGTCTATTCTAAACACTGGCATGAGGAAAAACATCTGGATCAGGCTGGAAGAAGCAAGCTACTGATGCGGTAGACTGCCACACAATGGGAAGGAAAATGCCCTAGTTGGCAGGCATTTTAAAATCAATGGATTAGTTTGAATTTGAACAATGTTATACTTGAAAAGATAGTAATTTTAAGTGCTTTTGAGAAATCAAATACAGTGTTCATCAGGAACTTCAAAATATATCTTATTAAAAAAATGGGCTCTTAAACGTATACAGTATTTATCATGTGGCTACTACTAAAACATCCAAGCCCACTTCATCATTCTCATGTCAGTCTGATGTAACTTTGTGAGATAATTCTTACGAATTAAACTTGCCCTGAGACTTAAGCTCCATCATGGGGTTCTGGTCCAGTTTTATTCAAATTTGAGTATAAGTTAATTAAAGAATGTTCATTGAGATGAGGAATACTAGGGGATTTATTCTGGGGGGATGGGATTTGCTCCTCCAGAGATTAAGATCCTCTTCAGATCATCTCCCCTTCAGACTTCCTTCTTGAAATCTTTAAAGGGTCTGGGAATATATCTAAAAGAAGTAGTCTACTTCTTGTTGGTCATGATCAGGCCCATACATGAAAAAAAGCAGGAAGAAATGGCAAGCCTCTTTTAAACACATCAGACACCTTCTCCACCTTCTCTGAAAATTTAAACCAGTTAGTTGTTCCCTGATATTCATCACTTTCTCAAGATGCCATCATGTGTCACTTAATTCCGAACCTTTAAATTTAGAAGTGTTAGTCTGTAGCTTCCCTAGTCACTTTTATAACTATAGACAACCTCCTTCAAACCAGTAAGTCTTCTTAGCCCTTAGCTGTATTTTCCCTCTCATAGCTACTAAAGAGAGAACATGTCATTATAAGCAAGAATGTCATATCTCTGATCTACCATAGCTAATGCAATTTGAAACCCCACTTTAAATGTGAATAGAATGAGAAGCTTTTCTGTATGTCTGCAGTAGACTAATAACTCTTAGGAAAACTTATCTTTTAAGATAAGGTCCAAATGCAGTTTCAAGATAAGAATCTCTTTAGTGAGATAAGACCACAACCAAATACATAGTGACATTAGATCAAAAGTAACTGCTCACTCATTTCTGAATGCTTAGCTCTAGTCACAGATGCATAAGACACTTTCCTGTGGGTCTCTCAACTGAAACAACAGAGGGTGAGGTGTATTTGCAATCAGCAGGTTTTTGAAGCTGCAGAACAGTATAGACTTCTGAATATTCTGCTTCGAATAGCTGTCTTTGGCTGTATTTAATAAACTCTAATTAGTAATAATCTGACCTCACAGCAACACTCAAGCAACACTTTGTTTTCATGTCCTCTCCGTTTTTTATGGTATGTTAGCAAACTTAAGGCATGAGGCTGTCTGCATTTGTATTAGTTTTTACATCTACGCATATTCGCTTTTTTTTTTCTTTAATCCCTACCAAGTGCATTAAACTATGATGCTATTTCGAAACTTTCATATGGTTTAGGAGCCCAAAATAGAAATGTTCCTTCTTCTTGCAAGAGAGCAATGCTTTGCAAAAGTGCAGAGATGGTAACTCTGCAGTTGTGGCTTTGTTATGCAGACAGTCTGGATGTGCAATTCATCTTCAAATGGGACAAGCCTTAGGATGAAAAGCAGAGTTTGTGCTGCAGCTCTTGAGGCCTCTCCAGAACATGCAGAACCCCAAGTTTGTCTTGTGATCACGGAACAGAAGGGGCCCAAACCTGAATAGCTGCATGGGTGCATCCCTCCTCTGTGCCCCCATAATCACCCTCTCCTCCTCCCCGCATCTCTGGGCGGACAGCTCTCTGCAAACCCAGCTCGTTCACCCACCAGCCCAATTTACGGAACACATGGGCTCCCTCTAGTGTTCGTTTTCCTTGAGTTCCTTGCGAGTTACAGGCGCCTTATGGACGCCCGTTGAGCGTTTAGCGCCCCTGCGAAAGGCAGCTGCACAGTCAGCATTGCGCTAGTGAGCCGGTGGCCACAGGGGTGGAGGCAGGGTGAGGGTATGATAGAGACGAAGAAACAAGCAGCACAGAAATAGATGAGATAGGGATTTTGTCCCTTTTTTTTTTAAATACAGCTTAGTGTGCTGTGAGTTTTGTACATGTGGCTCTATGAAGGAGTGCGTATATATATGTATACATGTGCATGTATGCACACGCACATATCCATGACAAGACTACTTAACTGACAAGTTTTTAATCTGATTTTGTTGACAAAGATGAGGTTTGCCTTTTTTATAAGGGTTTTGACCTTTGGCAGCTTCTGGCAAAGACAAGGCGGAAACTGTTTAAGCAAAAGGCGTGGGCACAGTCCTTTCCAGCTGGCTTTGAGGCTGTCAGAGAGCAAAAGCCTGAAATATTCCACATTGCCCTGAGAATTTATGTCAAGAATTAAAAACATTTCCCACCTCCTGGTTTTGTGAAGCTGAACTTGGCTGCTCTTTCTCATGTGAATTTGGCTTGAATAGTATCAACCACTACACAGGGGGTTTGTTTTTCACTGTTTTCCTTTGCTCCCCTTCTACCTAGGTGCAGCACATTTTTCTCATGGTATCGCACCTGTAGGGGAATGAGGTTTCACCCTTGCCAATCTTGGCTGGTGTTATTATACTTTCATTTGCCAGTGTATTCATAACAAATCTAACACTTCTGTTAGCTAACCCTTAAATCAAACCTGGGACAATCTGTGCAATAAATAGCTTAACCAGGACACTTTCTACCTGACTTTTTTGATTGGAAAAAGCAATTTTAGCCTTTTTTTTCTTTCTTCTCACTTTAAATGCCTCTCTCGTGGGAGCTTTTCCCTTCCCCAGTGAGCCCAAGCAGCATGTACTCCTGCATCAGGATGATAAATCTAGAATAGGATAGGGTGGGACAGGACAATCCTGTTTTCCAAGGTAGAAATGACAAGAAGTTTTTGGACATTGAATAATTAAGTCTTTTCCCTTGTCTTTAACGAAACAATCTTAATCTCTTATAATGCATTATAATGAATTCCAAGAATTGGTCTGAGTCAATGTCTGAAAACTCCCCCATGTATTTTTCTCTATGGCTGGATGGAAAATCAATATTAAGATTTTAGTTAGCTGAAAGTTGGTTTCAGCTGGGGAGCATTTGCTGAAGCAAGAGGCCACCTCTGGGAGATGTTTTATACCATAGGACAAAAAACTTCAGCAACCTGTTAAAGATAAAAATGCTGCACAACATTTGCTCATCTCCAAAGACAAGGCTTTGCTCTCATACTTTGCACTTCATTTATCAGCAATCTCAGCTCTAAACAATATTTGAGCCAGGGAGCATTAGCCACAACTTTTTAAAGAGACAGAACTGCTCTAGAATTGGCAGTATTTTGGTTTATGTAAAGCACTTCTGTTTTGAAAATATTATACATAAATTCCACAATGCTTTAGATAACTGTGTATGTTGCCTCATGAAATATGTACTGTTCTTGATAGCAAATGCTCTTCGTAACAGAGTGAAGTTCTGAAGAGTATATAGCAGGTAAATTACAAATTATAGCTGTAACCACAGATATTAGAGGATTGCACTGAAACAAAGATATTCTAGAGTTTGTGTCAGATGTCCCAAGTGAGCTTGATTTCATTTTCTGTTTTCTGTGAAATACAATATGAACAAGGAAAGCATGAATCAGTGAAGTTCTACATTCTCAAATTATTTTTCAGGTTGTAAATTTTATAACAGTTTACAAACCTTCTCTCTATTATTTTTAACTCATCATCATACTCGGTTACCATTAGTGTTATAAAAAACAGTAAGCTATTTTTCTTCTCAATGGAAACAGATTAGTATAATCTAGATAATCTACATAACCTATATAATCTACATATATAAACTGTATAGATTTTTCAATACTTTTATTAATCTAAACCAAATAAGGACATTTTTTCAAACCAAAGAAAAATCAGTCCTCCTTTCTCCTAGAATGTTCTATATTTGGTCAAATGAATGTGCTGTCTCACTGCTTTTGGGACAGGAAAACTACCCAATGTCTGTTTCTAGCAGGATAGGATGTTCTACATCTAGTGCCAGGTCTACACACGACTTGTATGGTGTGCCTGGTAATTTGGGTTGAGCAAAATATAGTAACTGTGTTTTCAACAAATGGAAAATATTCATTTTTTTCAAATGAAAAATGCAAATGTTCCTTTTATATTTGCTGTTTGCATTCTCAGTGCTTTTGTGTATTTCCAGCTCTCCAGCAGGCGTAGCTGCCTGGCTTGCAATAAATGCCTGGATGCTGCTCTGGCTAAACCTGGCAGTGAAAGCAAACACTAAAGTTGGTAATCTTGAAGAGGACTGCTGCTGCCATGGGACACAGAGAGGTAGGGACAGAAGAAGCTTGCAATGAAAAGGGCAAAGAGAGAAGCCTCTTGAGTGCAAGGTGTCAATAATGATTCACGTCACTGTTGTGTCTGGACAGCTGGTTTGAAGAGTTTTCTTCAGCATCCTAAAACTGCAAAAGACTCAGGTTTTCTGTTTCCTTCATTAAAATGTGATATAAGGTTGACCCAGTCTTTTCACTCAGGAAGACCTGAAAATCCTGTGTTTATTTTCAAGAAGTAAAAAGCTATGCTGTGCAACTTTGTGGGTTAATAAATCTTATTCTGTTTAATTATGACAGATCATAGCTCTTTCCCTGATGTCTTAAAAGCAAAATCTTTATCATTAAGTCTTAAAGAGTTTTTCATTTTGAACACATCTTTATTTCCACCAAAATGACTGACTTCCTTTTGTCACAGAGGGCAGTATCAGTCCCTTTATCTGTCACATAGAATGAGGGTTTTTTTTCTTGTTTTGGTTGTTATTACTTATGTATGCAAAAAAACCCTATGAAAACCAAAAAAAGAGGAAATAGAAAAGGCATAAAAAATTAATATTACACTATCTAGCTTATTCTGTCAAGTACCAGAGAAGCTGATGATGAAAACATTTCAAGAGACGTCTTTCCTCTTAAAACATGATACACCCTGCATCTCTTTTCTATCTAATTCAGATTGCAGTCTAAAAGACAGCAACTGACCATCATCATTAGATCACAGCAGACCCATGTACTGATCTTTCTGAACTAATTTTCTCCTTGCATCCAAATGGGTCTGTCACGAAAATGATGGAAGAAAAAAAATATTGTGCAGAGATTTAGACAATAAATTGTAATAGGAAGATTTTCAAACTGAGATCAGACATCAGGATATTAACAAGTTAAAATGTGCTTTGACAGCATGGAACATATTGACAGTTCACTTCACACTCTTCCCATACAGTCATTCCCTAACTGGAAAAAAGGAAAAATAACACTGAATTTTTAAAAGAGTGAAAGGGAAGATCCTGGGAAATACCAGTCAGTCATGAAAATTGCCAGAGAGCTGGAACTTCTCCTATGAAGAAAGGCTGAGAGAGCTGGGGTTGTTCAGCCCAGAGAGGTGAATTCTAGGGATGCCTAGAGGGATTATAAGAAAACAGAGAAAAACTTTGTACCAAGGCCTGTTGTGACAAGACAAGGCATAACAGTTCAAAATCAAAAGAGTGTAGATTTAGACTGGATATAAGGAAGAGCTTTTCTTACACTGAGTGTGCTGAGGCACTGACACAGGCTGCCCAGAAAAGTTGTGGATGCCCCATCCCTGGCAGTGTTTAAGGTCAGATTGGACAGGGCTTGGAGCAACCCGATCTAGTGAAAGATGTCTCTGCCTGTGGCAGCAGATTTGGACTAGGTGACCTTAAAAAGTCCCTTCCAACCCAAACCATTTTGTGATCATATGATTCCAACTCTTCCTGGGGGTTGGTCATCCTGCAGAATTTATGCCTTACTGATGCACAAGAAAAGTCTGTTAAAGGAATATTAGCTAAGTTGGAAGGCCAAGCATTAAAAATGTAGGCAAAGGCAGAATTAAAGTTGCCTGTGAAAACTAATCTTGCTGGATAGCCAATGTTGTGCAGTTAATGCTAATATTGATGTGTCTACATGCTGCCAGTCATGGTGCTCATCTGATAGGTACTCAATAGTCTCATTGGTGCTTAACAAAGCCAATTGCTTAAGCAATTTGTATGATACACTACTTGAGTTCCGCTCTAAAAACACTGTTCCTAATGTCTCTGTAGGCTTTTATTTCCCCATTGAAAAAGAAGATTATATTAACCCTACTTTGAAATTAGGATAATGAAGTAAAAGAGATTCCACCCCCGGGTGTTATTGGGCTCCCCTTTGTGTGGGACGTGAGGCAGATGTGCTGTTCACAGATTTCACAGCCACTCTGACAGTATGGGACCACCTAAAATGTGGGAAGCCACTGTCTGCATACTGTCGTTTCAGCCCAGCTGGTAACTCAGAACCTACTGTTCCTACCAAGAATAGTGTTCCTACCAGGAATTGTACTCCTACCAGGCTTTGAAACAGCACTGCACCAGCTACTAAGAAGGAGAAAAATTATTGCCACTGCTGAACCCAGGACACTGCATCAGGTCAGAGGAGCATACAGCTCTGTGTGATAGTCCAGCCTCCTCTGCAGACCAAATTCCAGCTAGCGCCATGGAGCCACCAGGCCGATGAGCAGCCTTTCATTTAACGGTTTAATCCCAGCTCCAAACTACTGGTGTTTTTTACTGAGATTGTTCAATAGTTTCTAACAGAGCCAAAAAACTTGTCCAAAAACCCTTTTGCTGAAATTTTCATTCCTAAGGCAAAATAACAAAAGCAAGGCAATTCAGACGGGCTGGTGTCTCTAATAAAAATGTCTGGACCAGAAAATAAGATGTGAAATGCTATAAACCAAAAAGCCTTATGATGAAGTGTTATGGTGTCATCCTTGCAATGTAGGCATTGCTAATTTTATTGCACAATGCATTAATATGATAAACAGTATTGTCATGCATAACAGAATGGTCATAATGCTACAGTACCCAGAGATCAGGCCTTTTTTTTGGCCAACGGTTTATTTCCATACCAGCTGTTTGACTCAGACCCACCTCCAAAACGTTTCTTCCAAGGAAGCCAAGCATTTGGAGGGTACCAGCAGCTACAGGAACAGAGACTGGAGTTCAGTGGTCAGTATGCTATTAATAACTAACAGCAGCATATGAGGATAGCTGCCTGATACCATATTTGGCACTATCAGAAATACTATTTTATGAAGGAAACTGTTCCAGGAAATGTTTTGCCTGTGTTTTATCTTGGTGCTTTCACAAGTGTTTTGGTATGACACCAGCGTGATTTTGATTTCCTTGGAACGTAGTAGTGAAAGGGAGAAATAATATTTTTTTCTATATCAGCTAATCACTGAGTCTTATCATATTACATGTTGAAGACAAGGAAGGGCATGGAAGGGTATGAAGGGCCCTTGTCCATGAAGGGCAAGAAAGAAGTATGTGACATCGGTTTGCACCAAGCTCGGAGCATGAGCAGGTGGGGAAGGCAAACACCTGCTGTTGTGGGAGACTGGACATAGTGAACAGGAGAGAAATGAAGACATTTAGGCAGATCGCTTAGATGCTTTTCTCCAGCTGAGGGAGATTCTGTCTTTTTACTGAATGAGTATCACAGATGTGATTCAGGCTTTTAATCTCCCTCCTTCTTTGGTAAACTCTGCACTTCAGTGCAGCCCCTGCAACAGTCAGGGGTTGTGCAGGCTGAGTGTGGTGCCAGCTCCTGCCCGGCAGCTCCAGTATCCACAACTCAGGTTGCGACCAAACTGTGCAGGAGCCTGCCTCCTCTGTGCATGGAGGAGCTGGCTGGGAATGGCCCTTGTTAGCATGTTGCAGCCATTTTACAGATCAGTGATGAGATACATAGTTTTGGCTCATCACATCTTCAGTTTGCCCCAGAAAAAAAATGAAATCTTCTGGGGCCACAAAGTTTCCTGGTCCTTGTAAGAAACCAGACTAGATAGTGGTACAAACCATCTCAGCTTGGGAAGGCATGGGCCATACTAATTTTCTGACTGGAATTCCCGTGGATCACATATTGCTTGTAAGCTGCTTGAACAGACAATAAAGAAAAGCTTCTTTTAAGATACTGGATGCAATACCAGTTGCCTAAGCAGTTTTGGCACTAATGATCTATATCTTATTCGTGAAAGAACTATTTTTTCACTGCTCTGTGTGAACTGTACAATGGTGGTTTTGAAGACTTATGCAGTGTGGAGATGCAAATAATGCCTAGCATTTACACAGGTTTTGTAATCGGCCAACAAACTGCCGGGAAAAAAAAGTCATAAAAAAGGAGCATACTGAAAATGACAGCGCGGGGACAAACCATGCAAGCAAAATGGAAAATGAAAATGGGTGTTGGGAAATAGCGTGCTATAGTTTGTGATATTAATCATCTCGGAATCGAATATTTCCTAGTTAAGTAATCCTTTGCTTTCGAAGTACTTCCAAACCTTTGGAATCGGTATTCTAGAAGGCTTAAATCCTGTATCTACCAAGTATCAAAGCTGAAGTTTAACCCAATATTTTTAAACCCATTATATATTATTTTAAATCTCAAAACATATTTCACACCTTTTATATCAAAGTTGTTGTCTTTGCCTCTCACATACAAACACATACTCATAGTAACCTGCTCAAAAAATCCCCAGCTTTAAGAAACTGCATGTCAAGCAGAACCTAAGTAAAGGTTAAAAATCTTCATTTCTTCAAAGACCAGAGAACAGCTATAGCTAGGTGGCTTGTACTTCTTTTCTTACCATACATACAATCATAGTCTTGGCAGGTTTTGGATTATTACTTTTTGTTTAAACAAAAAATTCAGTTGCCAAATAGCTTGTTTGCCAAAAAGTTCCAGTTCCCTGTAAAGGAATATTATTAAATTCTCTTTACATTCTTCTATTTAAAAATGCAGGAATCACATGTGCATCAAAGGTGCTACATTTGAGGCAGAGCAGGTCATGCCACCTAATGTTTACATTGCTGGACTCTTCCCAGTGGAAGATATTTTGATGGCTTACAACCCTGTTAGACTTCGACTGTTCAGGTTTTCCATTTTATAGGAGTTCAGTCCAGGGAGACTTTTATCTTTTTTTCCTACCAAAACCTATTCAATCACTTCCAAGAAAATAACAGTTGGAGAAACGCATTGTTCTATTGGTGTTAACAGAATCTACTGACCTTTCTGACAGCTTTTATTCTTCTCTGCCAGAGGAAACCTATTAGTGGGTACGCTTTGTGTCAGGATTCCTTTCTCCTGCTGCTTTGAGAGCTGGACCAACCATAGCCAAGATACAAACACTTCAAGAAACTGTCCTTTGCAGATGGTCACAAAAAACACTGTTTTCTTCAGTTAAGGAAACTTCCACTTTAGACAAAAGACCTGATGGGCCTTTCTCCCCACTGAGCACTCTGCAAACACTTAGTCCTTCCAGTTCCCAGCAAGCCCCACATGCATCTTCTTAGAGCTCTTGCAGGTGGCAGGAATGAAGATGTGTCATTCTCACGGAGCAGCTGAGCAGGCTTCTCCTGGTTACGGCTCAAAAGACAGTAGCAGGATATTCCCTGCAACAGCTGTTTCCAGTTCCTCCAATCTAGGACAAAGCTCAAGACTAAAAGTTCCCCCAGCTGATAATTTGAGCCCATTGGAAGTAGACTAATGAAACAAGCAGTTTTGGCAGAAATGTTTGTAAACTTTCAAGTTAAAATTCTTTGCAGAAGCTATTCAGCTACTGCAAATTTGGAAAGAAACACAGGTGAGATTCCAATAGGATCTGTGAGATGTCCAGTAGGGTGAGAATCCCCGTATTTTGCTCTGTCCCTCAGTCTTACAGAGCGCAACCTACTCAACTTCCAAGCACCCTGGGCTGGAGGCTGCTGTGTCCTTGATGAACCAGCCCTCAGATTTACATGGTGCTGGAGACTCCGAAACTCATGTTAAATGATGACAAAAAACTCATTTCGCTCTTTGTAGTTCCCTTGTTTCTCACCACTAATAAAATTGAGTAGACTCTGACATGACAAGATCCTTGTCAACCTCTCTGCTCCAGCCAATCAGGGTTGTATTTCATTTTGGGAGCAGTAGCACGGGCATCTCCAGAATGTGCTCTTTTTGGACTTTTATTTGGTCTGCATTGTCATGTGCTTGGCTTTCTGTTCTGATTCAATATGAACTTTTATCTACATTGCAGAGCAGTTGTGAGGATTTATTAGTTATTATGTGTGTGTGAGATGCCCTCAGTGATGCAGCAGGAAAGAAAAGGACTGAAAACATTCCTGGGGTCTAGCACTTCAGGGTGTATTGTAACAAGGGGAGAAAAGTGGATGCTCATGTTCCTGGCATGAGTATTGCTCTGGGCCAGGAAAAGGAGCTGAGCCAGACCCAGCCATGCTGAGATCAAGAGGTAAGTAAGTGCCCGTCTGGCACAATCATCTCACATGCGACTCACCAGGGAGGGTGCTATCAGCCCCCTGCTTCTTTCCACCTTTCCCTGAACCTTGTGTTTGCACAGCGCATGATTTGGGTCCATGAGAGTCACTGCCCATAGACCTGCCCCAAGGAAGCAGCAGGAGATGAAAACTGCACAGACCAAATCACACCTCAACAGGAGGTTTTGATGAAAAAGTGAAAAACAGCAACCAATCTCCTTTTTCTCTTATTCAGAAGCAGGTAATAATGATTTGAGTCATATGTTCCAGATATGGAAAAGCACATCTGCATTTTAGCAGGTCAAAGTTGAGTTTGCAGTGGTTGAATCATAGCAGCATAGTATGATTTGGATCTGAAGGGACATTTAAATATCAGAGTCCAAATCTACCATAGGCAGTGACACCTTCCACTAGACCCAGCTGCTCAAAGCCTTGTCCAACCTGTCTTTAAGCACTGCCAGGGATGGGGCAGCCTTGGATTCTCCTGCTCCAGTGTCTCACCGCCCTCACAGTAAAGAATTTCATCCTTATGTCCAATCTAAATCTACTCTCTTTTAGTTACCTCTTGTCTTGCCACTACAGTCCCTGGTAAAAAGTCTTTCTCTGTCTTTCTTATAAGCCCGCTTTGCATATTGAAAAGCCACAACAAGGTCTCCCTGGAGCCTTCAGCCTCCAGGCTGAACAGTCCTGCTCTCTCAGCCTGGTTTAATAGAAGAAGTGTTCTCGCCCCTCCAACCATTTTTGTGGCCATCTTCTGGATCCACTTTAACAAGTTCATGTCAGTTTTGTGCTGGAGACCCTAGACTTGGATGCAGTATTCCAGGTGAGGGTGTTTCACAATAATGCAATGGAGGTAGGGACTTATCTCCCTTGACCTGCTGGTCACACTTCTCATGCAGCCCAGGGAATTATTTGCTTTCTCAGGTGCAAGCACATGTTCCTGGCTCATGATCAATTTTTTATCCACCAATATCTCCAAGCCCTTCTCCACAGGACTGCTCCGAATCCATTCTTCCCCTAGTCTGTATTGAGACCTCCATTCAGGTGCAGGACCTTGTACCTGGCCATGTTGAATTTAATGAGGTTCACATGGGCCCCTTCCTAAGACCTCCAAGGTCCCTTTGGGTGCCATTGCTCCAACGCATCAACTCTGCCACTCAGCTTAGTGTCACCTGTAAAATTCCTGAGGATGCATTCAATGCCACAGCCTATGTCATTAATAAAGATATTGAAATAGCAGTCTCAATATGAAGATAGGCTGAGAAAGTTGGGGCTGTTCAGCCTGGAGAAGAGAAGGCTGCGTGGAGACCTCATAGCAGCCT
>WYDI02025020.1:0-34631 GCA_009867235.2 Psittacus erithacus | reverse complement strand
TCTCCAGCTGGACATTGAGCCATTGACCACAACTCTTTGCGTGCGGCCATCCAGCCAGTTCTTTATCCACCAAGTGGCCCACCTATCAAATTGATGTCTCTCCAATTTAGAGACAAGGATGACTTGTGGGACAGTGCAGAACACTTTGCATGTAATTGAGAGGTCTAGGATGAGTGAGTGTGGAGGCTGACTGACCTCTCCATATAGCAGAGCTTTTTGATTGTTCTGTATTGGAGACAAGGCACAAAGCTTGTCATTCTGTACATCCTAAGCAGCTTAATGAAATATTTTGTCCTCCAGACCTCATGACGGCATTAATTAAAATAGAAGTATTTTCACTGTTTGTCCAGTTACTAACAAAACCTTGCTCATCTGCTCTATTAGCTGTTGCATGATGATGGACAGTCTAGAAAAGGGGATCTGTTTTATCCTGTTTGCATACTGGGTTTTCCTGTTATCAAAATGTACCCTAGCACCATTTTAAATGGAAGATAAAGACTGAAAAGGAAGCACTTCTATTAATTTTGTAAATGGCTGAAGACATTTGGTGATATTTACTACATGTGGAAGAACTTGGAACTGAGGAAGGATGTTAACAGAGCATGGAAAGCACATATGCATCATAAACTGTTTCATGATTTAATGTCTGTCATTTAAGGGAGTCCATCATATAATTTAATGCCATGCAGACTGCAACAGCAAACTGCTCCAGTTTTCTTCATTAAAATGTTTGAGCTTTAATAGCAAGTGGCTGTGATGACAAGTTCTAGATCTCCTAGGAAACTATGGTACCATCCAGTAAAGTCTGTCACTCACTGCAGTCTTGCTTATGGTCTGTGGTTTTCTTTTTCTGTAGGAATGCCATTTATGTGGGATAGCTATGTGAATAAGCCCCTTCAGAAAGGGTATGGATATGGTATTCTAGCATTTATTTGCAGTTACTTGTAATAAAACATTTATTGCAGCATTTACTATATCAAAGGCCCTAAACGGAATTATCTGGGAAAAAGTTCATTATTCACAAAAAACTATTTTTGGAGGTGTTTATGGTCAACAGAATTTACATTAGAAATGAAGTCTGAATGTAAAAATCTAGGGCTCTCTGTTTTTTCTATCTACGGCATTTAATGACTGCTTAACCCTAAAATAACAAATTAATTTCTGCTTCTCAGTACACGCTTGAAAGATACCATGTCAAGTAGATTGATGTTTTCCAATAGCTAGTACTGCAAAAAGGAGCAGGGGCGTTTGTAGCACCCCCCCTGCCTCCATCAGGACTGCTTCTGCATACTTAGTTTTTCTCTCCTGACTCATAACTCTGAACTGCCAGACTGATAATTTAAATTGCAACTGCCAGTTGATGGGCAGAAGGAAGGAAGTTGGTGTCCATATGAATTATTACATAGCATTCCAAGATGTCGCCTTGTAACATTTTGTTAAAATGCCATGATATCCTAAACATTTCAGTTATACTAAAAAGCGTATTGAAAATGGATGCATTTGCAATTGTGTGGACATCTATTAATGGGTATTGCTGATAAATTACAATGAATAATTTACTTGATGAATTGCACCTTTTTCTCAGTGAAATATCTTCTAGGACCTGCAACTTTCTCAGATTAATATTTTTTACTTTTTATTTAAGACGTGTTTGTGTCATTTGAGCTGAGTGTGGGTGCTCCCTTACTGCTTTTTCTGTTCTGAGGTAGGGTACTCATAAGAGTATTGCCATATAAGTCTGAGTTGCTGTTTTGTGCAGCACAGCAAGGCCTGCCTTTTATCATAGTGTATGAGTACACAGGTCACTCTGGGATAATTTTGAGTTGGTTTGCTACATGGGAAACATCCTTGTGCATGTTCATACCCTGATAAATCCAAGAGAAAATACAAGATAAATTGCATTTTTTTTGCTGAGGGATAAACTACCTCAGCCTTTTAAGAGCTAAAACCATGCAGAGTTACCATGGAATAATTGATGAAACTTAACTTTCTCTGCAGTGAAAAGTGCATGTGTTTAGTGTCTCTCTCATAAACTTGCTTCAGAATGTAGTATCATCAAGCAATTTCTGGAACAAATATGGGAAGTAAAAGTTCCTCCTTAATGTGTGTCGGATGTTATTTATAGAGCTAACGGTATCCATTCTGGATTTGTTTTGGCAATGCTTTGAAGCATCAGGATGCATGCTTTTTATTCAGTTCTCACTAATAAAATTGTATTTCTCCTCATTAACCATAGGGGTCTAACCTGCCTAGTTTCTGGTGTGAATACTTGAAAGAAGCAAATTAAAAAATCACATTCTATGTTCATTCATGCTGATGAAAATCAATTAAATGAATATTCATGTAAAGCAAATACAAGAAAGCAGTAAATGTAGCGAGGACAAATGCATTTAAAATTTCTATTTTTTTTTTTCTTTTCAGTATTTGCTGTCTCTGTCAGAAATCCCAAGAGAACATATCAGTTATCAGAAAATGGACGAATGAGTACCCTCTAGAGGCAGAGTTCAGTTGGGGAAATTTCCAAGATACCAAGATATGGAGAACATGTATCAGTGAACGTTAACAACACTGCAGTGTGGAGAAGAGAGTTGGGATTACTCAAGGCTCACATAACAACATACAGTAAGTACAGTTTGAAAGTTAAAGGGGCTCCTTTAGGCAGAAAATCTTTGAATACTGTAGCTTTAAACAAAGTAATTTTCATACATATTGAATCTGAATCTCAAAGCAAACTTGGTCTGCATAAAATTCAACCAGAGGCTCTCTTAATAAGTTCAAAGTAAAGCTTAATGAAATTATACCTTGATGAGGAAACCTTTGGCCTTTTTGTGACTAACAGTATTTTAGGAGCTATATGGAATTGAAATAAAATCATTGTGAAGGCAATGAACATTGTGAGCTGTGGGATATTCTGTTATTTGGCAACACTGAAAAGCAGGTGTGAAAAACATGGCTGAGTTAAGCAAAAGTCTGGTAATAAGGCATTACCTGGTGTCTTGGTCTTGAGGTTTCTTTTTTTTTTTTTTTTTTTTGTTAATTAATTTATTTAAATAAAAAGAAATCAAACGTTTTGGGAGGAGTCAGCTGAAATTCAACTCAGGTCAGTTCTGTAAAGGAATACAAAGATGAGATGTTTTGCTTAGAACAAGTAATACATTCAAAAATAAACCATTCTATTTAGAAAAGCTAGGAATCAATGTTCAGCATTTCTTGATATTTCCCCCTTAATTTTTGAGGCTGTCACATGCTTTTTCAGTCAAGTCACTCTTCAGTGGGTATTTTTCCAATTTTTTGTTGATTGGCATATGAGGGAACATGTATATTGCTAATATATGTTAGCAAGTTAACTTTAATAGTTTACTAGTTCCCTAGCACTCAAATTCATACTCAGCAGTATAGATCTGTGCCTTTTAGTTTGAAAAGCAGTGGCCTATGATCTTGTACTTAGTGATCTAAAACCACTTTATGGTCTGTGGTCTTTAAAACTTTTATATATTTTAAAACTCAAGTAGAACAAAACATCTGTTTTCAGCCTTTTGAACAGTGAACTCAGTCTCTGTTCTCTTTAACTGTTATGATATCCAACCAGTGAGAACTCTGGGAGCTTTGATAATATACTGATGATAAAGTCATGGAAAGTGCCAGATTATGTGATTTCTTGCCATTTTTTATATCAGAACTGTCATTTGAATGTCTAATGGAATATTTGCTTTCCATTAGATGATCATGTTCTATTTGTTTCGTATGGGATACCTGTTTGTTTTCATAACCTTTTTGCATCTGTTATAAAGTGATTATGTATTTAGGGCCTGTTTCTTGTCAGAGTAAATTAGTAATTATTCTAAAGGTGTCATTGACACTCTGACAGTGTAAAACCGGCATGAGGAAAGAGTACCAAAATACCTATTCTGATAGGTACAGTGGACGATCTGCTGCTTTTTGTTACTGAAGAACTTCAGGCTTTTGTATTGGCTTTGTAACAGTCATACATGTTTAGAAGACCTTTTTTTGCCTCATGATTAGCTTTTATAATTAGAATATAGAGATAACAATGCAGAATATATTTTCTGTGTATATTCTTCCGTGCAACTGCAGCACTTCTACTGGTTTAGATTCTACTAGGGTGCAAACTTAGGGAGTAGATTTACCTTAGGATGTCCGTTAGTATATCCCAAAGCAATTTGTGGCCTTTCTTGTGTGGTATTGATCAACTGCCTAGTAAGTTAAATGGTGGCAGCTTAATCATGTAAACTTCTGCTTTCCCTGGGGATTGTGTGTTCTACTTCTGGGAGTCAATGCTGTAATCTATCTCTACTTTTGACAGAGAAATCAGCATCCTGATTTCTGACAGTCTTTCAGTCGATTTTTCTAAGCTTTCTACTACAGAGCAGTACACAATTATGGAATCCTTAAGAGATTTTGTTGCTGTAATTTTTTCTTGCTGCTGTGATTTCTGTAGCCTATATAGGCTTGCCCTTCACTTGTTTTATGTTAGCTATTCTGAGAAGTCAGAGAACCTTCCTATTGCTAAGCCAGTTATCTGCACACATGATCTATCTGTAGATTTCTGAGGAAAAGTCAAATGACAGCATGTCAGCTTCTCGGTTCTGGAGAAAATTATCCCACATTACCTTGGCAGTGCTAATAGTTTACAACATTCATGGTCTGTAATGGGCTGTTTGCCTTAAATGGCTTTGACAGTTTTGTTGAACTTAACATGTATTCAGCTAAGGGATGATCTCTCTTCACTACATCACTTGCCATTTGAATAGGTCACATTTTGATGTGTTTGATTTGCTGACTGTGAAACTGCTGTATAAATCTTCCTTTATGCTTACACATTTCTCAAAAGATCCTCTATACTATTCTGAGCAAATATGTAAGTATTTGCTGCTGAAAGGCGTGTAAGAACACCTTTCTCTATTTCTGAAATCCTTTGGTGACATCTGCCACAGTAAGTTTACATCCAAAATGAATAATGCAGTGGTGATTTCATTCCATGGTCTTATTGAACTGAAGTCTGGCTTTGTGACAAGTGAAAATAAAAAAGTGAAGGCAGAGTGCCTGGTGGGAGGTCTTCAGTGGCTTTTGAACGTTATGCTATCATGGATGGGGAAGTGAAGATCTACTCTATGCATTGGGTGGTGAGGCACTGGAGTGGGCTGCCCAGGGAAGTGGTAAATGCTCCATCCCTGGCAGTGTTCGAGGCCAGGTTGGACAGAGCCTTGGGTGGCATGGTTTAGGGTGAGGTATCCCTGCCCATGGCAGGGGGGTTGGAACTGTATGATCCTAAGGTCCTTTCCAACCCTAACTATTCTATGATTCTATGCATTGGCTTCTTTGACTGCATTATATCCAGGTCTGGAAGTGAGCATGTGTTGATGTCATTGGTATCAGGTCAAGCTGTACAGGTACTTCTACACCTCTCAAACAGGCCTCCTGAGAGATTGCCTCTGAAACTGATTCTTCTTACAATGTTATGTCTTCCAATCACGCATTGGAATGAAATTGAAGGAAATAATATTTAGAAGAAAAAAACCCAACTGCTGGTGCGATGAATGGAGCTTGCTTATGCTCTACTAGTATCATCATGATAGTATTTGTAGGGCTGCAAGGAAGAAATGCTCTTGTTAAGTGTCACACTGCTGAATGATCTGGGGTTTTCTGCAGGATTAGGATGTCTCTTACCAGTTGTCTTGAGACAGTAGGTGTTGGCTGTGACAGTGCAGGCCAGCAGAATTTGATGATGAATCATCAGCATTGTGACATCTGTTATTTTGACAACAGTGCACCTGTACTAGGATCTCTGTATAGAGTCCAAGGCCTAAAAAAGTTTTTGCAAAGAGAAAAAAGCAAAATATGTTTAAGAACAAGTACTGTCAAATAAAATTCTCTAATAATCAATATAAAGTTAAAACGAAGCTGTCTGTTCACACACAGAATTTGAAGCTTGCCCTGGAGCTGCAGCAAAGTTGTCTGAAACTGTTAAGACAACACTAAGCTCCAGAGTGGTTCACTTTCTGTTCACCATTTTGAAGATTATCTTAACTGGACTCCACCATACGGTGAATGTATGGTCAAAAATAATATGACATGAACATACTGCACAAGAAAAGGTAATGAATATTTTAATGCTCAAGGTTAATGAACAAGGTAATGAAAAAGTTTTACAACAGAAACTGTTTCCCTGAGTTGGCACCTGAATTCCATGCATAGCTCTCTGGCTGTGTCTTTGGCTATCCTTCAACTGGCAAAGCTACTTGTGAATTGTAGTTCTTTGGTTTTGACATGTGTATAAAGTCCTTATACAAACCATTTCATATGCAAGCACAGCAGCCAAGTGTATCAGCCCCATTGTCTGAGCGTCTGACAATGCCCATTAAGTGTCTTATGAATATCATGCTAACTTTACCTCTTATTTGGATCTGTGAAGGGGAATTTTCTTAAATTGGGCCTTCAGCCATCAGTGCTTATGTCTGAAAAGTGGTAACAGGCATTCTGTTTATTGCTTGTAATGCTTGCCAATATGCCACATGTTAGGTGTCAGATGGAGGTATCCTTACTTCTCTGCATCATAGGAAGAAATACTGTGGATTTTAACCTGGCTATATTCATAACACACTGAGTGCATTCATTTGGCCGGAGGGCATCCCATTAAGCGGCATAAGGAAAGTCTCCAGCAATCATTAAAGATTTTTTCCTGCTGATCCTGGGAATCTGAGGTGGGAACTGAAACCAGATCTTTTTTGGCTTTGCAGTTCTGTGACAATGCCTCCAGGCATCATCAGGCCGCTGACGTACTAGGGAAAAATTCTACCAGGCTTTTTACACAGTAACATTTTCTTTCATAAATGTGCCAGCTGGGTTTAATGACAGTTGTGAGATACTTTTGCAGAAAGTCACTATGGCAGAATCTGACTTTGTTCGTGAGTGGCTGACGAACAGCTTCAGTTCCAGCTGCTTAGAAAGCTTAGAAAACATCTGAACAATCAAAAAGATTTTGCAGACAAATTAAGCGCCTGGCCTTCCCTTCCACTTTCTTTCATGACGCCTGTAATGATCTGATATTTGCTACACCAGGTGGGTCCCTGAGAGCTGATGGATGAATTATTTATCCACATGTCCATTCACAGTTCTGCACCTCTTGTCAGCTATGGTACATTATATGCTCCCTCTTGTTGGGATGTTTTATTCCATACCAGTCTAGCACTTCTGTAGTCATCAGAAGTATCTGTAACCTCAGATACAGGCCACTTTAGTTGTTCTTTGATAAATAATTAATAAATAATCCATCAAGTGCTGACATCTTGCTTTACCCAGTTGAATTATGTAGGGAAAACGTTAAATGTAGTAAACATTAACTCATGGATGACTCTGGGTTTATTATCTGTTTCAATATCCACACTGTCCTGCATCTGATTGCATGGGATATTTCCATTGTGAAAATGACCAGTGACATTCATGTGTTTGTTTTAATTTCTTCTGTGTTTTGCCAGTGCTCACTATTCTTTCGTAACAAAGCTGTCCCCCAGTTTGCTTTTTTGTGTTTCAGATCACATAAAGGTGGTGACATTCAACAGAGAGATAATACATTTTTTTAATGTTCAGTTTACTGAATGCATCTACAACATCTTGAGGTGCATAAATTCCAGTAAGTGAAAAAACAAAACAGAATATTGAGCATACGAGGAACAGCGTTACAGCAAGAGGTCACAAAATCACTTGTACCACAGCTAATGGGATGCCCTTGAAAGTGTACTGACAAAAGGGCTGTTTTAAGTTCTGTACTAGTTGCACTTCCACAAGCCATGCTGACTCTGGGGTGACAGCCTCTGTAAACCACAGGCAAATGCTCAACATGCAAGGGCAAGCTGTAGTTACCTACTGCAGTGACTTGCAGCTGCATCCATTGATTCCTAGTGCACAAATGAGAGATGACATCAGATGAGCTTTGTGCTACAGACTTGATTAAACTGAATGCTGCACCAGACAGAAAGGATTACAATGGTGTTAGAGGTGCTAAGAAAACATGTAGCACAGAATGCTAGACTGTACCTCTGTAAGCTGAACCTGACAGCATTGCTCTGTGAGGAAAACCTTTGAAGGTAAAGACTAGCCTGATGTATTTTGTTTATATCAGGCTTATGGTTGTTTAAAATCTGTTTTCAGTGCTGCATATTTCTGGATAGAGCAAAGTGACCAACATATAATATTTCAGATCTTACACTGATTTATCTTCTTATTGCATATGCACAATATGCCAAGTGGACATTTCTTTTGAGTTACTATAAATTAGCTACAGTATATGAATTTCGGTGTGTAATCTGATAGCATTTTATTCATGTTGGAAGTACTGATTGTATTATGTATTTTGTGCCCAAAGAAAAATAGCATGACTTCAGGCAACAGAAATTAACAGTATGAAACATTATTGTTTGTGGTGTTGTTGATGTTTTAATTGCTGATCATTAATCTGTGTTCTTCAACTCCAGTGTTGGTGGAATTATAATTAGTCCAGTGTGTTTTGCTGAAATGTAGAAAACAATCAGTCTGCCACTAATGATAGGGCATGTGGGACTCCAGAACTGAGTATCAAGTCAGTACTTCTGTTCCACAGGGCGTATTTTTTTTATATTGATATTTTTGGAGATAATTGTACTTATGAGGAGAAAACCTTAAAACTTACAGAACTTGAAAAAAATGACAAAGACTTTCATGTTTTATTTATTTCAATTTAAATGCTAATTATATAATGATGTAATTATTGTATCATGGTACAGTGGAAAAAACCTTTATACATACATGTTTCTGTAAATGGAGATGATGTCATTGTAGTTGATCCCTTCTGTGGCTTTCACTGCCATGTATGTATTTTTGACTAGTCAATTAGAAGTATGTGCACTCCATTTATTATTACTTTTTCAGGCAGAGATCATTTGCATCATAAATTGACATTCATATGATAATATGTGTCCACATATGCCTTCATGAAATTTGGAAACGCTGTGTTTCAGGATTACTTATGTTGTAGATCCAAATCTAACTCTGCTCTTGGACCAAGCTCACTTTAAGAATAATTTCTGTCCCTTTTTCAGCCTTTTATCTCAGATGGGAGGAAAAAAAAAAAACAAGACCAAAACTGTTAATGCTGTTAAAAAAAAAACCAAGCAGAAAACCAACCAACCAACCAAAAAAACCCAAACCAAACCACCACCATAACGCATTTTTACATCGATGCAAAATGAGCTGAAGAATTGCAAATTAGTTGTATGCTTGTACAACTTGTTTGTTATGGCAGACGTTCACTAGAGTAAAATATCTAAGGGTTATAAATCAACTTCTATGATTTTGCATCGTCTGCAGTAGAAGGGCTTTATCTGCTGCTTTCTCTGCTAACTTTGTATAGGAAAGATGCTGCAGTAAACCAAGGTGCGGCTGTAAACTTCCAAAACTGAGTCCAGGTATGGAAGATTCTTATTTCATTTTCTCTCACTTTAGCTGAAATCAACGAGAAACAAGTTTTAGTTAAACAAAAAGAAGAGCCCTTCGAAAGCGAGTGATGAGTGTCCCACCTAGGGTTTTGCGCACTATAACTACACTGACTTCAAATGCATTTAGGTCACGCTGATCCATTTAATTTTTAAAGGGTCTATAATCTGATCTGGTTCTAGATGAAGTCAGTGAGATACTGCTACTTACTACAAGAGGGAGAATTGAATCATTCATTTAATGAGGCAGGGCCAGTTCCTATTTGGCATAAATAAATGTTTAAATAATTTATCCTGGCTAAGAATTCATCCCCTTCTGTTTAAAGAATAAACCCATTTCCTAGTTAGCACCGATGCTGTAAAATTTCAATAATCCATTAATCTACTTTTTCCACTTAAAAAAAAATAAAATAAAATTGTATTCAGGTTTAGCACAGATGCAAAGAGCTGTTTATTTAGAAATTATTTGGTATAATTCTAAAACCAGATGTTATTTCCACACTAATCTTTATAATCAATGATGACATTCTTATTGCCAGCAGACAGCTGAATGTCAGGCTCTTAATGACTGAATTTTCAACAGGGCTCCATTTCAGTTTCAGATGCAGTGGGACCGCAAAATTATGAAAGTTTCGTGATTAATGAAGTACACATCTCATTATAGCTGTAATGGTGGACAGTTTTGCATTGAATGTCACCTCCCTTTGACCATCAGTCTAACAGTGCTAACAATTTATGATGAATAACCTGCATGTGTACAAGATTAAGAAATATATGGCTTAAAATCTGGAATCTACTTTTATAACACAGTTTAACTGCCGAGTTCTAAGGTGTGTTAATTTATGACTAGCACCTGATTCTAAATCAGTTTGTGGTAACATATTCTAAATGGGGATGCCTGCTTAGCTAAGTTGGGAATATACCCAACTTTTAAACCTGAAATAAAACAAAGACAGGATTATACATTTATCCACAAAGAGAATAATAAATAATAATATATTACAGTGACTTCAGATACTCCCAGAATAGGGTAAATTTAAGTAATAACACTTAGCGTGACTTTTCTCTGTTGCCCAGCAATGAAAGGTTTAAAGTTGAGGTAAGATGTGATGAATGAAGCCAATGAATACTTTACAAATCCTTCTAAAGAAACAGAGAAATACTCCCACTTCAGAATCAGCTGTGTGATGAATTTGTGTCATAGTGACAACCCAGAGAAACTCCCAGAGGGGATTTTGTTACAAAGAATTTTGTGGGAATTTGTTCAAATTCTGATATGCTCTGGTTTAAAGTGTCAAAGGTGGGTAATAAATGGCACTCGCGAGCATGTGACGTAGGAGTTGTTAAAAGTTGCCCACTGTTATTGTTAATCTTTCCCAACTGCAAAGCAGATTGAGACTGGGTAGCTCTTAAAATGAAAATTGATGTTGGAACAAAACCTGACAGCTGTATGACTTTTGCTGGTATTAAGACAACACTCATTTCATTGAATCATTCAATATTATCATGCTGATTATAAATCCTGCAGAACATCTGCACAACCTAATCAGTCTTTCTTTCTTTGTTCAGTACATTTGTTGTGTTTGTGTGAGATTGCTCAGCTCCCTGAGTGCTGTACAGTGGCATTTCTTGGCAGAATGTGCCATTGCTTTTAATAAGATATACTTCAAAGTCTTGTGCCACACTGCACCAAACTGCACTGTAAACCAGTATAAATCCTTTCACTTTCATTTCTTTGCTTTTCGTTCTTTACACCTTATCTGGGAAGCATTAAAGGCAACCAGCTTTTGGGCATTCATGCCTGCATGAAGGTGTAAGTACAACAGTGCTGGTGCCAAAATGACTAAAGAATCAGAATGAGAAACTCCCTGAATGGAAAAGGGGTGGGAGGGAAGCAGGAAAATGAGCAAAGAAGATGAAAGAAGAGCACGGAGGAGAAAAAACATTTCTTAATTACACTATGAACTTTCTCTTGCAAGTCTTGGATCTCACCGTAATTAAAGTAATTGGCATGTGGCAGTGTGATACAGATGGAATTCAGACACATTCTGTACTGGGCAAAGAGAGTGTAGATTTTCATTTGCTAGCTTGCGAAAAGACTCTGGTTCTTCTTTCTGTTTGGTTTGCTGTTGGTGGGGTTTTTAATTTTGTTTGGCTGGTTTTTGGTTGGGATTGTGTGTGTGTGTGTGTGTGTTTTGGGGGTTTTTTTGTTCTCTCCTTTCATTGTGTGCAAAAGGAAGAGGGGGATTACATGGCTGTTAAGAAAGAGAAAGCACATGGATGCAAAGATCTGTGTTCTTCTTTAGGCTCACTAATGCTCACCTTATATTCACAAGGAGTTGGAGCTCCTGCAGGGATGTCCCTATGATAAATCCTCAGAATATCTTGGATACCATTTAGTCATTTGAGGGAGATTTTGTTTAGTCTGGAAGCAGACAGGAGTTAGAAACATCCCGGAGTAATCTAAATCCTTTTAAAATTACTGGAAACAAACTGGATAAAAATCTGTTCTCTTACTCCTTCTTCCTACTCAGTGAATTCTCATCAGTTTTGAGGTTTAAAAGGTAAAAGTATCTTAAAGGATAATGAGTTTGCAAGAAAGAATTCAGCCTCCATTAATGGAAAAAAAGCAGCGCATGCAGATCAAATGGTTCATGAAAGCAAAGTACTTCCTCGCTGCTTCCCTACAGATCACAGCTCTGTGAAGGTTGATCTGGGTCTGGAGACTTTCTTCACACATCAGTTGAGCTTTGAGAAAACCCAAGATTAGTTCAATTCAGTTAGTAACAGGGTTGGCACAAAATCCTGCCAATGGCACTGTAGAAGCCATAAAAAGCATGGATGATTTTGACTGAGTTTGATTCAGCCCCTATGCAGGACAGCTGTGTCTGGTCTAGCTGCCTGGAAATATCTGGAGAATGGGCAGTAAAGCGAAGTCACAAACTCTTAGGGCACCAATTCTCACTGTGGTCTTTGAGACAAAATTTCAAGTTTTCTAATGCAGGTTCCAGCTGAGGAAGTGCAAAGTTTGCTCCTTGATTTCAAAATAGACTGTGGGTTCTCAGCTTAGCTGTGTATCAGGACATGCCTGGATAGGTGGGCTTGAAAGAAAAGTGATTAGCTGCCTTTGTCCTTTTTCAAGATCTGTAAATCTAAAATGGTAGAAAGTCCTGTCTATAGTCTTCCTTTGAGGAGAAAAATGCCAGCTTCCAAGGGGACTGTATTATCTCTCAAGAAAACAAGTCTGTTCTCACAGCAGAGAAAAGACTGATGAGTTATAAACATATACGGAATTCCTGTTCAAAAGACTAAGCTCGCTCTCTGAGGGCTTAGTGTTCCCTAATTGTCTTGTTTACAGTCTGAGGATCAGAGTGAGTGAACCTTTAGGGAGGATGACAAACCTTGACTTTTCCCTGGAAAAAAAAGTAATATTCAGTTGTCCTGACTGCTTCAGGTGTGTGTTCCGATTACATGTAAACAACAGGCCACCAGTGGTGTGTAGTGCTGGAATATGCACAGCCGACTCTGCAGTATGAGCTTTAGTGACTTTCTGATATTCATATGGATGTCATTGATTAACAGGCAGTGGTGGTTTTGAAGTCTAAGTTTTGTAACATGCTTTTGAGTTTTAAGGTTGAAATTTTCTGTGTGTACCAATAGGAGAGTTCAGAGCCTCAGAAAACAGCTGATGTATGTCTTGAACACCGTTGTTCAGGGGTGTCTGTGTTCTAGTAACAAGTGCCTGTCCTCTGCAAATCGGTATGTCTTTCTGTCCCTGCATGACATTTCAGTTGTGAAAGGTTTCTCTTCGTAATTGTTGCAGTCTGCCTAAATAGGCCAAAGAAGGACATTATGCTGTTGATTGATGAACAAGGTGTTTGAAGGCCTTCTCCTGCCCTCAATGTTTTTGATTTTCTTCAATTCCTATAAGGTAATTAATTTTCCAAGGGCAAACGTGTACTTAGTTTATCTGCCCATTGCTTAAACACAAAAATTGTGACCAAAGCTGCTGTTGAGTTTAATGGTAAGAAAGGATCATTCTCATAGGTGACAATATCCTTTCTCTTCACCTTTCTTGGAGATGACAACAGTTGGAACAACACAGTGAATCCTTTGTGAGGATTTTAAATATGCGTATGCTACTTCATTTCATCCTGTCACGCAAGTAGGGGGTGCACCATTGTCTCCTTCCCTTCTCAGCTCTTCTGTCTCTCTGGAAGCAAAGAAAGCCTTAGCTTGCTCTTCTTCCAGTGAGTCAGTATCAGTCTTTCCTTCACTAAACCTGTTGTGAGATTAAAGGTAGGGGTCATTGGATGAGAGTGTTGCTACTGTGCAAGCTCAGCAATGGAGCAAAAGCAAGAGTAGCATGGTTTCCCTCTGCTCAGTGTCCTATCTGCCAGAGGTAAGATCAAGAAGCTTGGCATATTCGTAGACGTACAAAGCCAAAAGGAGAGCTTGTTTTGGAGTACCTGCCAGGAGGCTAAGCGCTCACCCCTACTTATTGGGAGCAGTTGCTGTGCTGGAACCTAGTGCAGCTTAACCAGATACTTTAATTAAAATAATGCTAATTTAACAAGCTACAAATTCTGATCAAGAGTCAAAAATCTGTATGTAAATCATTATAAAAGTTTTATTGTCTCAGACATTATTAATTATTAAATATTTTCTAGACTTTTGTGTGGTGAAACAGAACCAATGGTGATTAGTTTTGGAGGTCACATGTGTTCTGCATATGTTGAGCATATTTCATAGGTCTAAGTATTTATTAGAACTACAAATAGGCCTAAACTTAGAGTCAGTGAGACAGGCTCAGGTGTACTTTTAAATGTTTTCCTGGGCTGCATATAAAAGTGAGGCTTTTCCCCTGGTCATGCCATACAGTTTTTTGTAATTGCCTTAAAGGTTGGCACTGAAAATTGTTTTACTTTAAAAAGCTTGAAGTGAGTTGAATAGTTATTACTAGAATGTTCCATGATCCTTTCAGGAAGTAGTTGCTGACTTATTAATGATGTGTTATTGCTGTGTGCTTTTGCTTGGCCATCTACAGGTGTAAGCAAAGCCATGCTGTTTAAAAGATGCCGTTTCTTATGTGCAAAATGGGGCATGTAACATTCTGTAGGGTGAGTTTGTTAGTTTGGGGGTTTTGTTTTGTTTGTTGTTTTTTAAGTAGACTGTTTTTATGGCACTCAGTTCTGAATATAAACAGTAAGCTGTGAGATAAATGCATGATGCTCTGTGCTTAGAGCTGCATTTCCTGTCATCATCCTTTTGTGCGTCTAACAGATCTTATTTTATGGTGGAAAAAGTTATAATTTCTTTAAATTAGGAAAATAAGTCCAATGAATCGTGCTAAAAGGCAGTCTCGTACTGTTGTCATTAATGGCTTCCCCTGAGAAACTGGCAAATTGATAAATTAAGCTTTCTTCCTGTGACAGCCTTTCACACGCTTAAGATGTAGTCCTACTTTAGTCTTCAGCAGCATTAAATCAATCTACTACAGAAATACTTTGTCTTGCTAGCTAGGTACAAAATAGATCTAGAGACTTCGTGCATCATTTCACTCTGTTTAGCTCTATGTCAGTCTTCTGGCAATCACAAGAGGCTTAAATTTTGTATTTGTGTTGAAATGCATCCCTAATTAAGATGTCTATACTACTTCAAGCCTCTCTTTCTGAAAACCAATTAATACATATCACACTAGAACACAGTCTTTTTATTAAGACTCAATTAAGGAAGCTATAATGAGGCCAAACAAGGTAAAGCTTTTAGTGTGCATTATACACAGTAGATCTTGACAGATAGATGCAAAGTCAAATCTCACTTTGAACCTGCTTTCATCTAGTGGTATTAGTAAAAAATTCTATATGGTGTCTGTACTAACAAGAAGCTCATAAATAAAAAAAATGAAGCAAACTAAAGCACTCTTCCATAAGTAAGAGATGAATTTTAGTTGTGTCCCCTGTGAACATGGGAAACTGATATTTTTATTTCAAACTTTTTTATGAAGGCTTATAGTTTATTTCATTAACTATAACCAGATGCTACTAAATTGTTACTCTTTGTCAGCATCTCCTTTTGTGTATTTTTTTTTATTTCCTCCAACTGTAAAGAATTTTTGCTAAGCCAGACTGTCTTCATATTGAAACGAAGGTGGGCACAAAATTGCTAAATGAAATATAAACCTTTAGAATCAGTTTTAAGTAATGCTGAATGTGATGGCTTTGTAACAGTAGCAGTGGAAAATTACTGAGGTGCATGATTCACAGAAAAAAAAATAGAGTACAGCTAGAGAACGTACTGAGAGTTCTTGTATAAGATAAACCGTTGCAGTCGACGTAGTTTTGGGCCTTAATGACCTTAGTACAGAATGTGTGTAAGACAAACAGGCTAAAAGAACAGGACATAAGGATAAGGAGTATCTAGGAATGGCAGGTGTCCAGGATGGGCTGCAGTTAAACCAACCGATAAGTGGAAGGACAAGATGGTAGTTATGTCTGTGGTATTAACGAACCGATTAAGTTTGTATAAACTTCTACTGCGCACGCTTCAAAGGCTGCCAGAAGTGATGAAGATCGTTGGAAGAAGTAAATGACCCTCGGAGACCACTACCACATTTCTGTACGCATGTGAGACACTTTCTAGAACATGATGCAATCCATATGTAGCCTCATGAATATGTATGTATGCCCAGTAGCTATATAAGGATGGCTTGTGTAGCAGTACAGGGACACACGTTAGGAGGAGCTATCCCCCGTGTCTCCCGGTGCCGCAATAAAGAATATCTGCTTGTCAACTTGGAAAACTTCGTTGGCGAGTTTATTCCTGGAGTTTTCTCCAAATCAATATAAATACCAAGAGGTAGTTTTTCAGCACTGCATGTAATATGCTGCTTTAGTTTCTCAGGTTTCCAAGTGTTAAGTTGCTTTAAAAATCCAGAGTGATGCTTTGAAAGACCTCTGTGATACTGTTGATTACTGTGTTTTGTGATACCTGCAGAACTGAGATGCCAGTGAGAATCTCTGTTGTGTGAGGATTGCAGTAACAGCTGGTACTGACTGGTTTTAGTAGTCTGTTGGCCAGAGTGATAGAAACCGTGGTAAGTTTGACTAAGCATTTGTCATAAATCTGAACTTAGGCTTCAGTACTTAAGAAAGTTGAAAATAGTGTAGTTGATTATGATGTCATTAATGTTTTAGGCAGAATGTGGCTGAATTAAACACAGGTTTGTATATTATAATCTGGTTTACAGTATATGTATTACTGGTTCAGACTATGATTAAGAAGAATAAGAAAGATGATGAAAAACTTAAAAGAAGATAAGATGGAAGGAAAATTGCATAGGTCATCTTTACAAAAAAGAATCTTAAATTATATAATTGTTGTGGACACAATGAATCTGACAGCATCTGTCTTGTTAAATGAAGGGCTCAATTGTTCAGTTTTTGACTGCTCTTGTTCTGTCATATTTATAAAGGAAACTAACTGGTTTGTGTCACTTTTAAAAAGATAAATATGATCCTTAGGATTTGAGACTACTTTGTTCCCTGTTACTGTTGCTAAGTACTATTATTCTCAAAATACAAAATCTAAAGAAATTGGCAGAATGCCTTCATCTTTATTGATCAATACAATACATAAAACCAGTAACTCATAACCAGAATAATACTGTTAGTCAAAAGTGGTAATGCCAGGAAAATCTGAGTATTGAGACGAATCTTTTCATTTGACTATGCATGTGGTTCTCAGATTCTGTCTTGGCACAAGTTTGATCCGTCTGGCCCTCTGCTAATATAGTATGTCAGTTTAGTCATATATTGAAATATTTGCAGCATCCAGATGCTAGAAGGAAAGCATGAGAAACCAAAGTCATGTTCTAGTCCCTTAACCTTTGTAGGTTAATTACTGGCTTGTTTCAATAAGGGAAAGCATTGAGTAATAACTGACAGATCTCCATTCACCTCCATCTTTACCATCGTTCATTGCTTTTCCTAGCAAGTTCATTATCATCTTCATTTCCTATGAATCCTTTAGCACTTTAGAAGTCATTAACACACAAAGGGCTACTCCTCTGTGTTGGTATCATGAGCTTTGTCCTAGTCACAGGTGGTAATCATTGGCCATTAGTTTTCTTTGTTTAGTCACCAAATTTTACATCACATTCTATTCCTGGCAAGCACCTCACCTTTGGGGGCCTCTGGTTAGGTTTTTCTGTCTCTGTGCATCTAGCTATGCTTGGAGAACATACATGTTCTATCATATTTCCAGGTTCTCAAAGTATTGATTTTAAATTATATTCAAGTTCAGATTTGATTTCTTAGGCACAGCACTTGACTTCTATTTTAAGAAATGAAAACCCCAGATTTCATCTGCAGTGTAACAAAATACTCAAAAGTACTCAAGAAAATGCCATTATTAATTCAATGTCTTACAAGTTGGTGAAGGCTGAGTAAATTCCAAGAGGGAGAAGGAAGGAGTTGTATTTGTGTGCTGCTGGGATACCAGGAGACTTTTTCACTAAGAAATTGGCAGGGGGTAAATATTTCAGGGAAAAAGGATGAAGGTTGATGACTCTTTTCTCTTTTCAGTTTTACAAATGAATGAATGAGTTTAATTTTGTACTGAACGTTGCATTCAAAACAGCTTTCCATGAGGCTTCTTTCTGACAATATCTGTTAATCTATTTAACAAAATTTGAAAGAAAGCACTTTGGCCAGGTTCCTGAGTTGTAGTTCCTTTGTCTTGTTGCCTTATAGATTTTAGAAAATTTAATTTGTTTCCTCAGGTCTGATTTGGTATTGACTTATTGTTAGGACTCTTGATGACATATCTCCTAAGAATCACAAGATTTTGAGTTATTTTTACACAGGTGAACCCAGGCTGTGTGTCTTCTGAAGAGGTTATTCCAAATATCAATATGGAAGACAATGTGTGTGGCTTCAAAGAAAGAGGAAATGGAGATTTTGGGGGTTTAGCATTATATATTCAGTTCTCAAGTATAACTCCATTTATTTGTTGGATTTAGCTAGACCAAAAAAGAGGTCATTGGGCCTTCATCCAGTAAGGCACTTAAACACATTCGTAACTTTAAATCATGAGTGACTGGATTCAAATAATGACCCTAAGTGTTTTGTTTGACTGGCTATCCATTGATTGCTTTTTGGCACCAATCTCATTCTTTCTTTAAATGAAGTTAGGCAAGAAATTAGAAGCCTCAGTTCATTTCCCTGTTCAGAGAACAATACCAAATACAGGGCTCTGAGGATGGAGCTTTGGAAGGCTGAACAAGATCTATTTTATATTGAAGAAAACACTATTGTACATGAGTTCTGTTAATTACTGCTTGATTTGAAGATCCTTATGGTTCTCTCAGCTTAGCCTGGTTCCATCACATGAAGAAGAATATACTCATTTAAGGTTCTTTTCAAATTCATTTCAGCATTCACTCCCACCTTATCCTTTGAGACTTCCTGTAGACTGTGGATGGGAATCAGTTCTTGTAAGTGTTTCTGGCTGCAGGTGTCAATAGTTTGATAACTGGGGCCAGAAAGTAATTTCAAGTCAGTGAGTGGATCTTTACAGTTGTAAAAATAATAGCAAAAATAGGCTGTTCTGTACAAGAGTTTGCCATTCTGCCTCAGCCATGTTCCAGATCGTTTGTGGAGAGGAGAGGAGTTGTGGTGGTGAGTTATCTCAGCTCATACATTAGAACTTCATGGAGATGAGCAGCTATCTCCTATGTTACAGGAAAGGTCATGTAGCTCTGTTTCAGAGCTCACCATAATGCTGAAATAGGTTTCTTTCAGCCCCTGAGCTCCAGCCAGCTTGTACCCTGATCATCATTCCTATAATATCTCCTTTGGTGATTGTAGGATGCATAATGTAGCTGCTATATGTGTAACGGTCTGCTTGGCTTCTTTTTCTGATATTCCCTCTTTACCTTTCTTTAAACAGCTTTAGTTAATTACCTAAATAGTCCATGTGAATCAGATTAGAGAACTTGAGAATCTTTCCATATGGCAGAATGTCTGCTTATTTTTAGGTAAGATCAGACAGTTTTTCTCTGAATTCTTAATTTTCTGCAAAAAGCATTCATTTTCCTTTTAGGCTAAAGTGTTACGGTTCCCCAGCTGTGAGTATATACTGCTTTGTATCCCTTTGCAGCTCCTCAGCAGCCCAACATAGCCTTCTGCACATGTATATAGGTTGGAGCACCGGACAGGGTGCAAGACCCTCATTATAGAAGCAGAGTAAAATCAAAGGATTCATTTTCTTTGCAGTATATGTTGCTGGTGAAGAAAAAAAGTTTATTAGATCTCTTGCTATTTTGAGAGAGATATAGAAAAAACAATGCAGAGCAAGTGAAAGCACTTACATCGGCAGCGCATTAGAATGCTTTGTGTATGACTTAACACATCTTTGCTAGTTTTACCATTTCTGGTTTTGAAGCTGAGAATCAAAAGAAGCAGTGTCCTAAAGTTTCATTACAGGAAACTGATTTTGAGACTCTATATATTTCCTGTGATTATCCCCATTATTCTGACAGAAGTGTACTTCTTGACAGAAACTACTCATGGCTGTCTCAAGACTGAGCAGGAAATGAAGATGTGGTGTTTGGTCTCAGACACCAAGATATCAATTAAAAGGCAGGAACCCTTGTGGGAAATTCATCCCAGAGGAAACTTGGAAATGCTGTAATAGCCAATTTCTGTTGCAGATTTCCTGAGGAGAATCTTTTCTGTTTAGATAGGGAAGATGGTTTCATTAGAAAGGTGAAAAATGATTGCAAAGAAAGTTTCCCATGAGAAGGTCACATTTACCTCTTTAAAATTAAACACATCATTAAAAGGTCTTGGCTGAATCAAGGCTAAGGGAACTCAGATCAGTAACCCCACTTTCACACCTGAATACTTATGAAGCAAAATGTGTGAGGCTTCTGAAGCTTTATTCTTAATTTCTGCTTTCAGTGGACTGGTTTGCAGATAACTAAATTCCTTTCTCTCCCAAGATTGATTTTTTTAAGATGTGGTAGCATCCTAACTGGGGAAATAAAAAACCCCATGCTTATTAATGCATTGAAGTGTTTGCCAAAAGTGTTTTCTTAGACAGACGAATGGGAAGATACCGGACCTAGAGAAGCTGTGCTCACTGAATGTGTTTGCCAAGTGAGTAAGGTAAGTATATTTGGAAGACAAGGTTGATAGTGCTAAGTGCGTTATTGGCCTGACTGGGGACATAGGTTAGACAATAGTGACAACCCTTCAAGAATGGAAGGTAGAGGAGCGTTGGAACTTTATTATGGAGTTGAAATTGTGTAAAATCATGACTATTTTAGTCAGCATCTCAGTCATGCTGGATAATCTGGATACCTACCTGCTTCATCAGGCTGTTTTCAGATGGTTTATAAATGTCTGCCAAAGTTGAAAATTGAAAAGGATTCATTTTGACTGGATGAAAGGAAAAACTTTTTCACTAAGGACAGTCAAGCATTGGAACAGGTTGTTTGGAAGACTGTGTAGTCCCAGATTGTGTGAATTCCTGGGGGTTTTCAAAAGCTGACTGGAAAAAGGGTTAAACTCATAGCCGACCCTGCTTTTCAGCAGAAGAGTGGGCTATGGCCCTTCAGATGAGGTCTTTTCCAGCCTGAATAAACCTGGGATCCTTATGTTTTGTCTATGTGCGTGGTGAATAAGATTCTTGGCCATGGGTGCTCTTCTTCAAAATAATCTAAGGTCAAAGAAGGAACTCTAAAATCGTGACAAGTAAAATAGAATCATCTGTTTCTGTACACAGAGAGCTAAACAAGTGCCTTTTCCTAAAATGTTTAGCTGTGCGCTGATTCTGTTGAAATGTAGCCTATGAAATAATTGATGAAACTACACCAGCACTAAGCCAGAAGATTCAAGTTAGTTTTTTAATCAGAGCTGGGAAACATTTAAACTGAAGAGATTAGAGGAACTAATATAATTGGGTAGTCAGATTTTAAGACATTCACAGAGGACTCGGATTAGGGAAGCTAAATTTTCCCGCAATTGCTTGCTTGCATTTGAACATAGCCAGAATCCCTGCTCAGTCTGGGAAACTGGCTTGGGGGAAAGAAAAGAGAAATAGAAAAAAAAAAAACCCAAAAGTTCTGAAAAAGCATCTTTGGATAAACTTGTTATTTATGAAAAATTGACTTTTATGTTTGGTTGGTTGTGGAGGTGGAATACAATGGCAGACATTTCAACAACAAGTTGCCATTTAGATTCTGGACGGCAGATCAGCTGTTGCAATCCCACTTCTGCACATCAAATTTGTACTAAAGGGGGCAGTCAATGTCATGAGCCACTCTGGACTCTTATGTAGAAGAAATGACAATGGAAAATATTTTTCCTTTTACCCCCCACTCCCTTTCCCTTCATGATGACTGCTGAGAGGTTTTTAAAAGCCTATCACCATCATAAGCACATGGTTGGGTTTTACCTTTATCAGACACAGAGGAGGCTGGCCAGCCTTTTGAAACTTCTCAGCAGTCAGCAAGAATAAAGTGGGCATCACAGTGGCAGGAGTAATTTTCAGCTTCCTTACAACAATTGACAGAATGCTGGGAAAAGCTATTAAAAATGAGGTTCAGTCACCAAAGTCTGTTTTGGCCTATATTTAATGAGATGTGTCAGCTAGAATTTACAGTAAATGGCTAATTGTTAATAATAGGCCTGCCTAAGACACTGTGACTATAGGAGATCTTCACAATACAACCCCATGTGCTTGCTGGGTTTTTCTTTATTGGGTATCACAGGTCAACTTACCACTGTAGTGAAAGAACAGGATGTGATGGGAACAAAGGCATTGTTAACTTTATAAAAGTTTATTATATATTATTGAACATGTTATATGGATAAATTACAACAAATAATGTAAAAGTTAAAAATTCTGTGAAATGTGTCCCTCAATGTAAGTGAAACTTCATCTCCCTTCCTAATAGTGCTCAGAAGCAAGGCAACAGATGAGCAATGTTTGCGTTTAAGGCACTGTGCTGCTTGGTTGTAAAGGTTGCATTGTTGCTCTGGGCAAGTTACTACATTTCTTTGTGCTTTAGTTTTTTATATGTAGAAGAAAATGACACTTCCTTCTCTAGCAGAAGTGCATATGCACACTGAAGTGACTGTGAGGGATAGTCTTAAGATCCTGTGAAAAGTATTTATGACATAATGACTTAATATGAACAAATCTAAACCTCACTTTCTTTTGAATCTTTTGAATACTAAGGTTTGGAAGCCAGCTATATCTATTAAATTAAACCATACTCAAACTTCAGAAAAACATATAAGAACATTTTTTCCCAATGTGTTTGTAGCTTGCTTGAAACTTTTTAAGTATGACTTTGGCCCTTTGAGTGCATTTAGCCAGTGCTCAGTGCTGTGACATCCCACTGTAATGTGTGGCTGTACAGGTAGCCAGGACTACTGTATTAAGACCTCCTCCTGACTGTGCCATTTTCTTAGGGAAGTTGCTGCCTGAGATATTTAACGCTTCAAGTTTGCTTCTAGAAGGTGTTTGGAGTTTTGCTTTCCTTCTGCACTTGTCTAGTTCAGTATTGTTTTCAGGGATGCATGATATCTGGTAGTGAATAAAACCTTTCCTCATGTTTCCAAAATGCATTCTGAGGTTATAGGGGAGTTTCTGCAATCCTGTACATTGCAAGGAATCTTAGAAAATCTAGTGTAAATGATCAAACACAAGTAACAAAAATTGATTGGAAAAACCAGAACTGTTTGTTCAAGTGGTTGTAAAACTGGTAGAAACTTTTTTAACTGTACCTGGTGAAACAAGGCAGGCACCAGGTCTAGCAGTGCTTACACTGAACAGGCACTCAGACATTAAGGATGCTACAAAATCATCAACCATGTTAATGGGCTTATGGTGGGTATGCATGCCAAATAAATGGCTTGCACTGGAAAGTGAGCTCAGATGATGGATAGTGCATCCTTACAGAGAGCTGCATGTTGGAATGGCTCTTCTTAATTGAGCATGAGGTCCAGTATTTCTGTAGTTTTGTATGTATAAAAGGGATTTTTCTTGGTAGACTGGGTAATTTCTTAGCAATGAGCTTTTATCCCTTCTTTCCATCTTCTTTAGCTGTCAGTTTCCTCTTGAAGATTTTATAAACATATGAAATGCAGAAGAAAGGAAAAAGGCTTAGAAATTGAAACTAAAGGGAAGGTGTCCAGCCTTGGAGTCAGTCTCCCCAAGTCTTACTTTTCAGCTGAATCTAGATAATGTCTCTCTGCTGATTTCTCAGAACATAATGAAGTAGGGTACAGATGCCTCGTTTTGGTCTACAGATTAAAATAAGAGACACAGAAGCAGTGCTCCTCCTGTATCTGTTACTCTCTTTGCATGTGACAGATTCTGAGGAGTTTTTAGTACTTTATTTACTTCCTTAATTTTAATTCTTTATTTTCCTACCACAGACACCACTTCTTTTCCCCTTTTCCCTCCTCTAAGAAAAAACTAAAAAAAAAAAAGGAAGATTTTGAGTAAAATAATCAACCATCCTCCAGGGTTACAATGATAAAAATAAATCTGGTTTCTTAGACTATCATGTTGAGCTTGTGCATTGAGCATTTTATTCCTTGTGCTGGAAACAAATGGTTAGTCATTCACGCACCACCTGTCTTTACAAATTAGTCATTTTATGAGTGTTGTTAGAGGAAATATCCAGGAATTCCTTACCATCCTTCTGAAAGCATCATTCTCAGTTCCACAATTCATATATTTAAAATGGAAATAAAGTTTGCTACCTTCTCTATTTGCTTTGATATTTTGCTATTTAAAATATTAAATCAAGGAAGTTGTTTGCTTTCTAAACATTTTTTTTTCTTTTCCTTCTTTAAATGTTTAAAAATATTGTAGGATTCTTTGTATGCATGCTGGGTGAGAAAAGTCTACATGAAGGCTCTCATTGACTTAAAGTTTTCCTATCATAAATGTCCTCTGGGGAATCTGAGGAACTTCTTAACTCCAAGAGTAGCCAAATGAAACAAATATAACAAAGGTAATGGTAGTCCTAAAGAGTTATGTGTTTGTCACCTAGCAACTTCTAATGCAGATAGACAGATGTTCCTCAGGGATCTTAGTACTTCTAGACCCTAATAATGAGAATTAGTTTTCAGAAGCTCTTTTGTTGTAGTAGACTAAGTTATTAGCCAGGTTAGCAGTCAGTACAGCCTCACATCACATGGTGATAGACTAAGCAAATGCATTTAAATGCATTTAAATGATGTTGTCAGAACAAAGGTTATAATGGCAGTATTTTGGTAAATTGTAATTTCTGTGATGGAATATTTTTAGTTTGTTTCCTGGCAAGCTGTGTTATAGCATGTCCTCTCTGCATTGGTGACTAAGCTCATATTGGTTTTTAATTGGAAAGATACTCTAATAATCCATATGGTGGACATACACATTTGTGTCCTTATGGCATAGGGATGAGTCAAGAATCATTAGTACTAGGTGATGATAGTCTTCTGAGTTTTCCATGTCAATTTTTGTCTTGAAGGAGGCAATAACATGTACTATTTATCTAGAAAAAATACTTAAATAGAGAGCTTAGATTATTTTTCTTTTTTAATTAGGACTATTTTAGTGCGGAAGATAATGTAAATGATGTCAACTTAAAGGAAAAGACAGTGATTCTCCTTGAATAGTGTTTTGAAAATGTGTAATCCTTGTATTGCCATCCTGTCATGTGAAATTGGGGCGCATTTCTATTCTAAACTGCTGTGAAGTTGTGGAGGATATCTGGCTAATTTCCAATCAAGCATGATTAGAATGCTGTGCCTTCAACAAATTTCACAGAACTAATTTAGCCCTCAAAAGCGTGAGAGGTTAAAGCTGGGTCAAAAGACATGCTTCCTTGTGCAACAGCATGTCTTCAGTTAATTATGTGGCATCTAAATGTGTGTTCTGTGTTGTCATACTGACTAAACTAAGCCTAAAAATACTATAGAAGAAAAAACGTAACTGATGAAGATGAATGCACAGACTGCCAGCATGGCTTAGTTAATAGCTTCTTCAAATGTATTAGCGAGGAGTTTCAGCTCAGAGCCCATTGTCCAGTGCTGCTGCAGATCTGTCCTACAAGCAAAATCTTACCAAGTGTTAATAGATAATAACATTTTTCAGGCTAAGCTCTGATGACACATGTATGAAACCATTAGAATGTATCAATTCAGCTTGAGTTAGACTTCTAACAATGTGTCTGCAGAATTACATATTTGTTATTTTACCACATCAAATAGATGATAGTGGGAATCATAGAGCTTTTTGTTAGCAATTAATCCAGTACGTAGACAGTTCTAACCTGTAACAGTGCCACATCATTTAGACGTGGTTGAGCACTCTAGAAGTAGAAAGTAATGTAATAAATTAGATGTAGGTGATGTAAGGAAGGATGTAGGAAAATAACAATATAGGTAACACTATATAGTTGCACATGTAGTGCGTATAAAGACTTTTACTCTAGACAAATCTTGTGGTTTCTTCTTTGTATGAATCCTCTTATCGCAAATCCTTTCATGCTCATACTAATCTGAAAGTGCATAAACACAGCAGTATCTACTCAAAAGCGTCAGATTAACTGATCTCTCTACTCCTGCTGTTCTTTAGGAAATATGCTTACAGCAATCATTAGGTGCTTGTTCAGGTTTGTGTGTGAAATCCTTTCATACCAGTAAAAGGGCCTGTAAGCCCTGCACAATTTCTAGTTGTGTAATTGTGTCACTCATCATCTGTTTTTCTACCTGAAAATGAGGTTTGCAACCTCACTGAAGCATAGCTGTGCACCATGGGACATGACTCTGCACAGTTAATCCTATAATTCTACCTTTCTATGTTTGCCATCCTGCCTAAAGCTGTACCCTACCTACCTTATTGCCAGCAGTGGTCCTGCTAAGGATTGTATCCATCTTTGTTTTTCAGTTGTGCAGTGTCATCCCAATGTCAGCCAGACAAGCACAGCTTCATCCTGGAGAAGCATCTGGAAGAAGCACTGCAAGGAAACAGGAACTGCAGTTTCTCACCTGCAGACACACTGGACTAATTTGCATTGATAAGACAAGATGAATATGATCCAGAGGCCTGAGAATTTTCTAGCTATATTTTTCTGCTGTGGAGAGCTAGACATTTCTTAGCATGGCTTCGGATACTCCTGGTTAGAGCCTCAAACACAAAGCTGCTTGCCTGCCACAGCCCTGTTCACAAAGAAGGTGAATTTTTAGATACAGGGAAAAGGAAAAAAAAACCCTGAAGTTGAGAAGTCCCAGAATATGATTGAGGGCTCTTTAAAAACCTGGGGTGTCAGATAAATCTGCATAGAATGTACTCTGGGAATGAAATTCATTCTGGACATTCTGGGAATGAAATCCGAAAGACCTGTTAAGCAGTGGTTCTGTGGTTGCCTTCACAACAGAAGACTTCAACTAGCTGGAGCATCAGTTCAGTAAGTAATGTTTAATATTTTCATAGTTTTGTGAGACATTTCTGTGTTAACAGCTCTGCTGGTGAATGACTGTGAATTGACTGCAAGGAGAAACTCTGGCTACTCAGGGAAAAATTAACTCTGATTTAGAGCAGAAGCTGTAGGAGGGGTTTGTTGTGAGGCTTCTACTGGCTATGCCCCTGCCATGTGCTTGTCAAGATGAGTACTAGCTGCGGGGACTTAGGACAGAGAGTAGTGTATTTGGAGGTACTGTATTTGTATTTCTGATCGTATTGCATGGCCAGGTGTCATTCAGTGGCTGATGCTTTCTGAAAATGTATTTCTTATTATCTACTTATAGTATCTATGGATCAAAGTAGAAGATTCTTAAAAATGCTAATAAAATATTGATACAATAATATTAATATTAATAAATCTAACATTATTTGGAACCATTAGCTGAATAAAAGCCTGCTACTGTGATTCAGTGGAAGCCATGCTAAGTACAGGGCGACTGTTCTTGCTGGTAAACAGCACATTCATGGATTGCTGGAATATGTATATCCATGGTGGATCAATCAATGTGGAAAAATACCAAGTGCTCTTAAAGAGCCTTACCTTACTCAAATGTTTTTCTTTGCTTCCCACACCCTTGGGAAGGTATCTAAGACACCAAAAAGGTAAGTAATTTTTTTTTAACTCCCCCAAGTAAAGGACCTTTAAAAAAAATCCAGGAAAAAAATTATACACCAGAGTCTATGTGAATTCATACACTGGTGCCACAGCAAATGTTCTCCTCCGTGACCTAGTGATTGTGCAAAAGAGCAAGAATAGCATGCCTGAATGACAGAAATGGGAACTACTGGCCTTGTAACTCAGGCAGCGGATGTGAAAGAAAATGAGTTGTAACACTTTGCATAAGGGGAGATGGGGAAAGTTGATAGCAAAAGTAAACATAATAAATCTACTTTAAGAAAAACACTGTGGACTTCTTGCAAACTTCCTAATTTGTTTTTCAAACCTTGAGAAATGTCTTTTCTATGTGTAAAAGCTTTCTGTAGCTAATTGTAATATGAAAGAGCAAATTCATGTGAAAATACTTTAAGGTTAGTTAATGTTGGGCTGCAGTCTCCAAACCATCAATGTACTGCATGTCATTGATGTCATTGCAAATGAGGGGGGACTTGATATTGCCTCCTCTGTGTCCTATTTTGCTGTGTTTTTTCATGTTATCCAGTGAGACAATGACATCCTGGCAGAAACAAATGCCTGGTTTAGCAAGTACCTAATCTGTAAATAACAGCTTTTGCAAGGTATTCTCAGACAATTTGAATAACTGAGCAGTTTCCTAGCCACATAACTGCAATATGAGGAATTCTGGAATTAGTTTCATCCTAAATCACTTCACTGTGATAGATATGTTTTATTTTAAAGATAATTGACAATAGGTGGCTTTGGCTTAGTGATGTAAAATACAGTGATATTTTATTCTTTTAGATTATAAAGTGTGCATTAATACTTTACTTGCTTTTAAAATCCTGGAGCATCTCGTGTGCAGAACAAGCCAAAGCTACCTCCAGAAACTGAAACATAATAATTTCACTGGGACCCTTAGGGAGTATTGGGGCATAATTATCCTATGTGGTGTAACACATAGAAAACTTAAAAGTTTTCTTGTAAGTTTTTTTTCACTGTGCTCAGTCAGTGATTTTAAGGTTGTTTTGGATCCTACCTTTTCTTTTTGGGTTGTTCAGGTGTGCTAACATTATTTGTTAGGGTAGGCAGTTACAGAATTGACAAAGCCAGACATGAAAAGCAAGTAATATCAGAGGCTACTGCATAGCTGCCCCTAGTTTCACAAAAACTCAACAAAATAGGGAATGAAATCTATCAAACTTGTTAATTTGTTTTGGCGAGTGCTATGTGGGAACACATCTTGTAAAATATGTATTCTCTGGGTCTTCCCCACTTTTCTGAGAGATGAAGAACATCATACACAGAACTAAAAGTTTAGAAAACAGAAGGTTTTGGATGAACACAATTTAAAATTATATCCCTTCCATAGTTTGTACATATATAAATACATATTATATCTGTATAGAATTCTCTTGGTCTTGAGCCTCTGGTTACAATTCTATTTTACTTCTATTTCATACCATTCATTTATGTTATTAGCTTCTACTTGAAAAAGTGCATTTTTAACTTATTTTCATATAAGCCTCGTGTTGGAGTTTTCTGTTTCACTTGCTGAGATGTCTCCAAGGGCACTACCTGGAGATGGTCAATGTGGTCGAGTTCAAAAAAAAAGCAAGCTAAGAAATGTACAAGTTCTGGGTAGATGTTCCAGTAGGCTGAGCTGCTTCTGTGTGTTATCCATATGAATAGCTGAGGTGCTGTTAAGTGGATTTTAATACAGTATTTGGCCTTCCTAACTGAATAAACAATTCTGTGGTAGACATTCCAAAGTACACAGCTGGGACAGCCTGAGTGATACATGGCAATGGGGGACATAAAAGCAAATCATGTTTTATGGCAAGGCCATGCAGATTATATGAATGTTTCAGGGATAACTGTGCATATATTTAAATCTGCTTGACCCCTTCCTCCTTTAAAGAGTTGCAAGTAGTCAATTTAATTAGTATAGCTTGGGCTCATAGATTTCACTATCAGCAAATGATATTCATCTAAAGGATTGAGTGGTGCCTCAGTATAATAACTATAATTTTCTTATGCATAATTTAATTATAATTAATTCACTGTTGCATAAGATGTGTGAAGTCATTCAGTCTGTTTTTCTGTTATAAGGTACCTGCTGTGTATCATAGAGATGACCACATATGTATTTTTGGCTGATATTTTTGCTAAAAATTCAGACTAATTTTTTTGGCGCTTTAGTCCAAAAATATTCCTGCAAAAAAGTTCTGATAACTCCTTTGACATGTTCAAAACAAACCTCTCTTTTGTTCATTAGTTGTTTTTCCTCCAAATATATTTTAATGTTTAGTAGTATTTTACTATTTAAATTTATTCAAATAACTGTTGGAAATATTTATAGTTTGGGGTGAAATTAAATAGTCATTTTCAAAAGAAAAGTTTGCTAACAGCTTGGTTCACTGAAAAACATCTGTTTGAATAAACACAAGCTTTCTTATGACAAGAACAACAAAAGAAAACTAAACAAAAACCAAACCCTCAAATTTTAGAAGTCATAAACAGTGAAAGAGTAGATCATTGTACCAGTCTGGTTTGTGTCTTTCAAGATTTTCCTGAAACCTAGATCAGCTGCTTCAGTGAGTGACACCATGGAGCTTCCTATGTTTGCCAATATTTCTTCTGCCTGAATCACGGGTTTGAGCCAGTGGATGAGAAAGTTAAAAACCTGGATAATTTAGAACAAGAACCTGCTTTGCTGTGGTAGTGGGAGGTGTGTTAACAAGCCACAGATGCTGAGTTAATGAGTGTGTTTAATAAGGAGAAGGGTGGAGGGAGTGGTTCTGCCTCTGTTCAGGAAGAAGAGGGCCCTAGGAAACACAGCAACATGGCTGTGCCTGACTGTATCACTGGTATGTGGTATTACTTGGCATGGAGTATTTTACTAGCATGTAAGCTTTTTTTTTTTTTGACTGTTTTGTTAAAAATCTTATTCTTGTTTGATTTTCATGTTGGAATGAGCGCAGTTTGGAGATTATTTAGAACACTGATAAAATAAATTAAAACTCTAAAACGATTCTCAGTGGAGCAACCAAGGGCTGAATTGAGCCTAGAGACTGAATGAGCCTTAAAATTGAAACAATACAACTAATCCTAATTGAATTTTGTTATGCAGGGAGCTCTGATAGAACAGATTTTAAGAAGAAATCTTGCTGAGGAAAGTAGGGATGGCTAGGTCTCATTTGCTACTGAAAGGGAAGATATTGAAATAGGCACTGTATGATGTGAAAGCTCCTGCTAACCTCCAGGAGGTCTTCATCCAGGTGATGAGTCTGTGAAGATGTGACTGGCCACCCGAACCCATAATGTGGGACTTGGGACCTGTAAGACAGCATCTGTCTTCTTCTGACTGATAGTCTGTACCATAAATTGGCGTGTATGATGGTGTCAGGTACGTGCTCATATAACTATCATACAACTACGAAATGAGTGCAGATTTGAAATCTGAGTGGTATTTCTAGTAAAAGTTTTCTGGTTGGGTTGTTTTGTTTTGCTTTGTTTGTTTGTGGGTTTTTTGGTTTTTTTCTTGCGTCAGAACTCAGAAACATGACAGCACAAATCCAGGAAATCATTGAATGCTGGTGGTCTCCTGTTCGAATGGAAGCATCTATGACTGTGAATTATTTTTTGATTTTGATACGTTACATAAAGGTGTTTTGGAGCTTTTTGTGTTGTTTGTGGTTGGGCTTTGATGTTTCTTGTTTGGGGTTGCTTGGGTGTTCTGTTTTGTTTTTTTTTTAAATGGGAGGAAAGAATAAACAACACAGAGGCAGAATAAATGGTAGAAGGAAGACACAACCACATTTTCAGTAGTAGCATTGCTCTATGGTCAGGAGAAAATGCAAAGTCTATAATCATGGCAATTATTTAACCCAAGAAGAAATAAATTTTGCCTTAAGAGACAGGAGATTTCTACCAAAGCATTCATATTTTGCAAGCTCTTTGGATTGATGTCACTTTGTAATTTATTTGGCTACCACAAGAGATGAGTGAAGCATGGAATAAAGTCTTTCCAGGCAGGGAAAGGGCTTTCAGCCATCCAAAGAAGGGAGGCAATTTAAAAAACAAACAAAATATCAGAACTTGGAATGTGTTTGCTTTGATTTGTACATTGCAGTTCCAAATAAAACACGAAGAAAGACTTTCTTTTTAATATTGCTGCTTTTTCTCTTTATAGAGCAAATAGATTTGTAAAAGAACAATATTTGTATCAACAGCATGCATTAAATAACCTTAAATAGTACTATTTTTCATGTTTTGAATAAGGAAATACAGGTTGGGTTCCTTGACTGTGTTTATGACTACAGTATTGATGTGGCCAAATGTGCAGTTAGTTACCTGTTTGCTAGTTTCCTCTTAATTCATAATAGGACAATACTGCCATTAAGCTTATGCTATTGCAAGGCACCAAATACTTTTGCAGAATAGTTATTAGATTAAGGAGATTCACCTGATTAAATCAAATAGTGTAGAACAGGATATGGCTCTAACAGGCTGAAATCCAAACAGACTGAAACTGGCTCAGCCTCCCACATGTCTATCCTAAGAACATGCCTTTTGATGTAAAATAATTATCTGTTTACTTCAAGACTATAGGACAGCTTCTCTCAGATTATATGAAACCACTACTGCAAAATTCATATTCTGCTGTAGAAGAAGTCATCTGAATGGGTACTTAGAAAGAAGCACAGAGATTAAAGGATTTGGGATACCATCTCTGTAAACTATAATTTAGAGAGCTGCAGGCTGTTTTCTGTAATCAGTGAAATTATAGGCACACAATTACTGTTTTCTTTATTAAAGCTTATATTTCAGTGTACTGTTGCAAATCCATCTTGTTCTCCAAATAATATCAACAACTCATCCAACCCATTGGTACTTATCAGGACATTATTCAAATTCAGTACTGTTGAGGTTTTATGGCAGGTTTGTCTATAAAGACATGAGAACAGGAGTCTTGCAGTGTGGGAGTATATTCTGTATGCTGGCAACTGCACAGAACCAGCTGAGAAGTCACAGATAACTGTAACTATGCAGATAGTTATTCTTCAGTTCAGCTGCAGGCATGCATCTCTGTCCAGGTCTGCCTGAAGTGGTTGAATATATTTGTTTTCATAGCGCAGGTGGGGAAAGTGCTTTAATCTGCTGTAATCAGTGCCAGCTTCATTAGCTCAAACCATCTTCAGTGGTGCACTATAAGAACTATGTGGAGAAAAAAGTTATTGGACATGGCTAATTATCACAGCCTTCTGCTGCCTCTTCAAAATTGCCTGCAAGTGTTGGTATGGGTGTGCTCCATAATGGGTTTCCACCAAAGTAAGCTTTGCAGACACAGGGACTTTAACTTGTTTGATAAACTGGCTGACCTAACCCAAAGTAAATTAAAAAGTTACTCTGCTACAAACTGGAAGCAAGTGTCTTTGCTCCAGATACACCTGAAAGTGCAGTTCTGTGCTCAGCCTGAGAAAACATATTCTGAAGAAAACTTCTTGAAGGTCAAAATCTGTGCAGCTCAAGCCTTAACATCCAGCAGTCTCCCTCAGACTTCTTGCAGAAGTCACTCTAGGCGGCACTAAATAGTGTACTACCTTTGAGGGAACTTAGCAAAATCAGACAGGTTTTGTAATCATTGTTACAGGCATTCCTCCAGTATTGGTTAAGAGATAAGATCTGAGGCACTTCTGGAAATCCATTACAAGATATCCTGAGTTGAGCAACCAATAAACAAGACACTTAAGGTTGATGAATGCTTCTAAATGCTGGTGGATTGTATCCTCCGGAAAGACGGCTATGCCTGCCAAAGACTGAGGCAGCGCCAGGATGCCTGGCATGCACAGCATATGTAGTATTTCCTAAGAATGATGCACACCAGCAACTTGGACTAATGCTGCTTTTACCAATGTGTGTGTGGTTCGATTTTGTTAGCTGCAGTCTTTTACAAATGCTTTTGAAATCCTCATCTACAGGAGTCAGTTTGTGCTTTCAATTTCTTCCGCATACATTAGTCACTAGATTGTTACTTTAAATTTCCAAACAGGCGGCTCGCATTCATATGCAAACTAAATTAGGGGCTGAGGCATGAGAACATACCACTTCTTTTTGCATTGAACTTTCAGGCCTGAGAAATCCTAATGTGCACAAGAATATCTCGGAAGTGTTTGTAACTGTACCCGCTGGGAGAATGGTTAATCGGAGATTCAATCAGCAATAAGTTCTTCTGCTATCAGCCTTTGCTTTAGAAGACTTATTTTAACAGGCTGGTGGCAGAGTTCCAAGAGTAGTTAAAAATCTAAGATATATATAAATATAAAAAAATGCTACAGGCTTAAGGAATCCTAGAAAAAATCCCAATAGTTCACCAGTTTTATTGTCATTCTGCCCTCCAACTCCAAATAACAATTTTCTCTTTAGAAAAATATGCTCCTGTTATGATGCAAATGAAATAGATGTTTGCAATGTTAGATAGTACTTATCAGTTGGCATACAGTGGGGAGCTTCTAGCTTTTGAATGACAGCAGTAACAATACTTAGTGTTGCATCAAACTACTCACTGAAGGACTGTTATAAATGCAGAGTTTGAGATAAAGGGAAGAAGGAAGTGCAGATGTGAGTTAAAAAAAAAGGTGGCTAGGTTTGCTGCCCTGTCAAGTTCATAGAATCATAGAATAGTTAGGGTTGGAAAGGACCTTAAGGTAGTCTAGTTCCAACTCGCCTGCCATGGGCAGGAACACCTCCCACTAAACCATGCCACCCAAGGCTCTGTCCAACCTGGCCTTGAAGATGGCCAGGGATGGAGCATTCACAACTTCCTTGGGCAGCCCATTCCAGTACTTCACCACCCTTACAGTAAAGAACTTCTTCCTTATATCCAATCTAAACTTCCCTTGTTTAAGCTTTAACCCATTACCCCTTGTCCTATCACTACAGCCCCTAATGAAGAGTCCATCCCCAGCATCCTTATAGGCCCCCTTCAG
>WYDI02025019.1:0-17259 GCA_009867235.2 Psittacus erithacus | reverse complement strand
TCTGCCTAAGAGCTCATCTCAGTCTCCCCTCTGGCAGGTTAAAGCCATTCCCCTTGGCCTGGCCCTGCAGGCCCTTGCCCAAAGCTCCCCTCCAGGTTTCTTCTCGCCCCTTTAGGCACTGGAGCTGCTCTAAGGTCTCCCCGTAGCCTTCTCTTTTCCATGCTGACCCAGCCCAGTTTCTTTAGCATCTCAGCCCTCAAGTGGGGACAACTTTGTCACACTGAGGCGGCCATTTCTGAGCTCATTTCAGGCACTTACTAGAGGCCAGGATTCCATCGATGAACTCCTGCCGGGTGATCTTCCCATCCTGATCCTTGTCGATGCGCCGGAAGAAGTCCATGACGCGGGATTTCTTGTGGTTCATCCAGCGCATGTACTTCTTCCGCCAGACGTCGAAGTCGAAGTTTGCAAACTCCTTCAACTGGAAGCAAACCCATGAGAGTCAGGGGGGAAAATCCTCGACGAAGCAGCACCCCCAGCTCTACAGCACCCCCAAACACCAGCCTCCAGCTGAGCCTGTGCCGAGCTCCCGGTGCTAAAGCAACCTCCCACCCTCCTGGAAGGTTCATCTGGGTTTCTCCAGATGAGGGAGCCACTCAAATTGACTTTCCAGACAGAAGGACACACAGCGTAGCCAACAGTCACCACATGGACCACGCACCATGGACCCATGGACATGGGATGCAGCATCCCCCACGCTGGTATACGTACACATAGGCAGAGATATCAGCTACTTGCACACAGACACACACACACCCCCCGTCTTTGCTTGGGAAGTTGGGGATGATGCCTCCCCAGGCTCTGCCTGGGAAGAATACTCATTGTTGGCATCATTTTGGGCATATTGCTCCCCACTCCCTTTCCCTCTAAGCAGCAAAGAAGGGATTTCTTGCTCATCTTCCAGGTAAGACAGTGGCTGGGGCACAGCTCAGCTCTACAAACCCCATCCCTGTGGCTCTGCCACTGGCCTCAGCTGAGCCATTCACCCTCCAGTTTAAACCAACACCCTTTTTATCCCCCCCCTGAAAAGGCTCCCATGACCCACTCCCCAGCTCAAGCAGTTCACAGCAAGGCAATGCCACCATTTTTAAGCATTTTCTTTTTCCTCTAAACATTCTTGGGAGTTCAAAGCAACAAAGGAAAAACATTAATACGCATAAACTGAACTGACCTACAGCAAAAGCAACAAAAACCAAAAACACTCACTTCTGGGCATAGCTGCTTTGTTTAGCATAAATAAAAACAGAAATGACATTAGATGCTTGGAAAAGATAGAGACAGTAATTGTTAAACTAAGCACTAGGAGTACAGGCCTGGCTGTCGTTACAGATACCGACTGCAGGGGTGTGAAGCAGTTCATTAATGGGCAGTTCATTACAGAAGGCAGTTTTCAGCCTTAATGTTTAGGCATATCGGCAGCCAGGCAGCAGAAGCTGTCTGCAAGAGTGGGCAACTCAAGAGGCAGCGCTAATGTGAAATGCTTCTCAGCAACCCACAGCACCGCTCCCTTCCCCATCCCCAAGCAGCTGGGGGCTGTTACCTCCTCCAGCCTGTCCAGGGCATCGTTGAGCTTCCGCTGCCGCTCCAGCGCCAGCAGCCACACCTGCTGCCAGCGGGCTGAGAGCTGGTTTATCCGGGGGTTCTTTGTTTCCGACTGGGAGATAATGGGCATGGTGGGGGGGGCAGCCTGACTCAAGGATTTTCCTGCAAGAAAAGGGAGAAAATGAATTGTTTGAGGTGGTGGTGATGGGTTTCAGCAAGTCTGAGCGGTCCTTGCTGGCTGCTCTCCAAAGGGATGCAGTGTCCCCAGGCAGGAGGACATGGTGATGGATGGCTCTACACCAAACCTCCCCAGTGCTCCCTCTGCACTTGGGAATTCACATTGGACTCTGGGCTTCTAGAAATAACATAAAAGAAGACCCAAAACCTCATCTCAAAGCAACTGCAGAGAAAGGGAAGAGCAGCGACAGCACGAGCTCCACACACCCCAGCACAGGGGTTTTGGCAAATGTCACCTGGATTTTCCCCTCCTAACAAGTTCCAACCGCCTTCCTGGTGCCTGTCAAGGCAGGATGCCTCATTAATTGATAATCAAAGTTAATTAGTTCCCTGTGCATTTCATTTCCTCTCATCATAGCACGTTTCACCGTGGATCAAGCCGGGACGTACTGTTGCTGCGGGACTTCTCAATGAAAGGCCCATGGGGGGACTCAGTAGCTTTCCTCTTGTACGTCTTTGTCACCCGGTCCACGTCTGGCTGTTTCCGTGTCATCTCCTCCATAAAGGACTGTGAAAATACAGAAGGGAAAAGAAAACCTTTGCAGTTTCAAGATGGTTTTGATCTCCTCTTGCTCCAGGTCCTTGCTGGGACACGGCAAGGCCATAGAGGAGAGGTAAGCTTGTGGTCAAGCTATTGCGCAGCACCGGCTTGGATCTGCAAGTGCTGGAGCCCATTCCCTGGGCTGGCTTTGCTCTCAGGTGACAGCTCTGGTTGGGTCACCTCCTGTTTCAATAGGGACTTCCAAGAGAGGTCAATGCCTCTCCCATGGAGGGGCAGGAAACCCGCTTCCTGCCCCAATCCCAGGTGCCCACTGTGTTCGGGACTGGGCTCACCTGGTGTTCGGAGATGAGGGCTTTGACCTGATCAATATTTTGTGGCATGGGCTCCTGGTCCCGCTGGATCAGAGTTGTCTCAGCCCATTGGATCCAAGCCAGGAGCTCTTCCAGAAGCTCTGCATTCGCCACCAGCTCAGAAAGTGCAGACTCCAGCCTCTGCTGGTGCTGCTTTGCCCACGTGAGAACCTGTTGGGAACACAGGGATGAGCATCAGCCCAGCTCTGGGCAGGAACCCCTGCAGCCATCCCTCACCAACGCCCGGTGCACTCACCTCCTCGAACCTGGCTCGGATGATGGTGATCCAGTGTTTGATGGTGGTGATGCAGTCGGGATGGCAGGCGGCAAGGATGACCTCTCCCATGCCCACCGCCGCATTTACATCCACTCGCTTCTCCTCCACCTTCTTCATGAACTCCTGCAAGGCCCAAGTCAATGACTTAGCAATGTTCTCCCCCATCAGCTTTGCCTGGGGCGAGTTCCAGAGCTCCCTGGTACCTTGTGCGCATCGATGAGGGACTGCAGCGCCTCAGCATCATCAGGAAGCGCTCCCCGGAAGCGCAGGGATTGCTCTGCCTCCGAGAGCCACTCCAGCAGCATGTGCACGGCTGTCCTGAACTCCTCTGCCTGCAGTGACAAAAGCAAAGGCATCAGGTCTCCTCCTCCTGCAACACTGCTCGAATCCCTGCTGGGAGCTGGGGAGACAAAGGGCTGAGAGGGACTTGGAAAACAAAAGAGGGGAAAAAAGCCCTGTCTGTTGGCTTAGGTTTGTGTAGCATCAGCAGATGGGTCCTCAATGGCTGAAGACCCTCCTTTAGCTCCAAACCAGGTTTCTCCCTTGCACTGGACATCAGCAAACCCCAGCCTGGACAGTCTGATCACAGCTCTATTCCTGCTGTGCACATCAGGGAGATCTTTTCATTCTCCCCTTTCAAATCGGCTCTTCTTTGGGGTAAAGAGTAAGTAAATAAGTGACAGCAACCCTCTGCTTCGCAGTTCTCACTGGCAACTGCTGCAGGGCTGGGCTGTCCTGCTCAGCCAGGAGAAAGGCACAGGGCACAACCTCTTCTCTGAGGCTTGCGCTGCCTTCCTGGCTCACAGCTGGAGCCCAGCAAAGCTCTCTGAGACCATTTCCAGCCACAGCCTTCTGCTCACCTGCTTCAAGGCCTGCTCCAGGCGGGTTTGTTTGGACACGGACAGCTTGCACACCGTGTCCCACCGGTTGCTCAGCTCCTGCAGCTGCACCTTCACCCAGGTCGTGTCGTCACGGCTGTTCTCAATGAGCTCCCGGCCGGAGCGCTTGAGAACCTGCACTGTGCCTGTGCGCTTCCCCAGCTCCTTCTGGAAGACCTGCAGGGACAGGGGCGGAAGCTGAGCAGGGCTGGGCAGGCCCAGTGGGCTGTTTCATATGGAAGGTGCACCTGAAATGAGTTTGGAACATGGTTCTGCACCCGCGTCAGGGATCCAACCCAAGCTGGTGTGATGGGAGGGCAGGCAGAACAGGCAGCTCCTGAGCATGTTCTGGAGTAGGTACAACAACTTTACACCCTGGTAGAAGCAGCTGTGACCTGCAGCAGGCAAGTTTCAGCCCCTGCAACACAGTGGCTGCCTTGAAGAGAGCCCTGTCCAGGGAATTCAATGTACAAGCTGATCCAAACCCAGGAGCACCAGTCTCCAAGACATGCTGGAGGGAACTTCCAAGACCAAAGTTTATACAAGACTATAAATCCAGCCACCTTTTCAAACTAAACCTTCAACAGGTCTGACCAGCAGCACCTCAGAAGAATGGAGCCCCAGCTCCTGTATCCTTCACATTAATGTAAAAGCTTCTTCCCACTTATTTTGCCTTCCTTGTTCACTGCAGCAAAGCAAAGCTTCTCTCTTCTTTGGCTCTTGGGGAAGACAAACCCATCTCGTGCCTCAGAGAGCTGAAAAAGACACTCTTACCTTGTGCGCATCCATCAGGTTCATGACCAGATCCAGGTCACCGTGGACAGGTTGGTCTTCAGCTAACTGGGGTTCCACCTTGTAGAGCCAATCCACTAAGGCCTGCAGAGCATCCATGAACTGGCCAGAGAACAAGAGGGCTTCTTCCAGCTTGTGCTGCCTGAAAAGCAACATCCCCATGAACTTCCATGAGCAAACTCACCCCCTTTTGTCATGGTCCAGTGACCTCCTCCAACCACGCCAGGAAATGTGCCTGGTCGGTGTGTTTAGCGCCATTGCCATGGCCAAACAAGTGCTGTTGGTAGGAGGCTGGGGCTGGACTCACCTTTCCACAGACTTGCCACACACCGTGTCCCACTTATCCCGGACTTCTCCCAGTAAATTGTCCAACTTTTGAGTGTCATCTGCAAGCAATGCTTTTTCTTTGAGGGCTCTGCCTGTTCTGATGGTGGTGTCGTAGACGGGCTGCTTCCCCCCCAGTGTCTTCTGGAACTCCTGGGAACCAGAGGGAAAACAAAACCCCTTCAGAAAGCCTGGCCTTGGCTCTCTGAGGATACATGGTGCTGGTGAAGATCCCCATGGCAGTGGTAAGCATGGACATTCCTTTCCCCTGCCCTCACAGCAGAGGAGATGTTGCCCTGCTCCTCTCCCAACAAAGCACCCTTTCACCCAGCGTTCAGCACCGGTTTTGCTTTGGCAAAACTCTACCTTGTGTTTGGAAAGCTGGAGCTTGATTTTGTCGGGATCATTGGAAATCTCCAGCTCTGAGTCCAGGTGATTCTCTGCATCCTCCAGCCAATCGATCAATTTCTTCCAAGCTTCATGGAACTGCAAAGAAACAGGAGCAAGTCTGAAACTTAACACTGGTGGTGTCCCAAAGTCCCTTCCTGGTCCTGGGACCTCCTGCCCTCCATGGGTGGATATACCCCAGGCTCTATCACACCCTTCCCATGTTTCTTACCTGCTTAGCTCGCTTCCTGGCATCATCAAGAGCCCGTCCCCGCTCCACTGAGCGCTGGACGACCTTCTCCCAGCGGGACTGAACGCTCACCAGCAGGTTCTTGATCAACACCACATCCTGCTTCTGACTGAGGAACTTTAACTGGTTCCCAGTTTGATCCAGCTCGATGATCTGATCCCGATGAGCATTCACCTCATTGGCAAACACCTGCGAACAGCAAAATGTCCTCTGTGTGAGGGGAGCCGCACCTGCGAGCAGGGTTCATGAGGAGCCACCCTTGCTCCCTCCTGCATCCCTTGGGTGCTCGTGGCACCGGTACCTTGTGCTCATCGATCTGGGCCAGCACGGCGCTGAGGATGAGGCTGGCCGGGGGCGCGATGTTCAGGCTCTGCTCGGCCAGTGTGAGCCAGTTGATGAAGTCCTGGAGGGAGTTCTGGAAGTCCGTGGCCAGGGCCAGCGCCTCCTCCAGCTTCGCCTGCAGCAGCGGGAAGGGATAAAGGGAAGGGGAAGAAAACACAACGTGGAGGGTGACAGCTCCAGAGCTGCAGCTTCACAGACAGAGGCAGCCTTTGTGTCCCTGCCGGAATGTCCCACTAAAGGGACCTCCTCGCCTCAGCCCAGGAACACGGCTTCTTCACCACAGGGAGGGGGCTTTGGTGAAAGCCAACGCTTCCTTTCCAAACAAGAATGGCCTCTGAAAGGGGAGACCTTCATCAGCACCCGAGCAGCTGCGTCACCCTCAGCTTCCTGAGCGCGGCATCGCCATGGGAGCGCGGCTCAATGAGGTGGATGGTGTTTCAACGGCAGCAGCTGCAGCACCACACATTTATTCTGGGCTGAGACCACTGCATCCTTTGTTTTATCTCATCGCCAGCCAAAAGCCTCGATGGAGGCAGCTCACAGGAGGACTCAGCCTGCTGCCTTGTGGGGGACCAACAAAGCCTTTCAATGCGGGAGGTTTCTTCCTGCTTCTGCTCTCTATTAACCCACAACTCAATTTACCCTCATTTTCTGTGGGATTTAACCAACTCTGATGACTATCTAGAAGAAACACCAACAGTCTGATGCTCAGGCAGCATAAACTCAATCAGAACAACAAAGAGAGGTGTCCAAAAGGAAACCCCAGCCTCCTCTCCTGCCTTGACCAGCTCCATCCCTCCTGGGACAACAGAGCAGCAAAGCAGGGAGCAACTGCTGCCAGACCAGCTCATGGGGTGAGGGTGGCCATCTCCCCCAACACTACCTTTCTCTCTTCCATCTTGGTGCTGACCAGGCACCACTTCTGCTCCAGCAGCGCTACGCTCTGCTCCGTCTTCGAGCCTGAGCCTGAGTCGTCGCGGTTCAGCAGCATCAGTCGCCCCTTGGCCAGCAGCTGGCTGTAGGTGTCCTCCTTGGCTTTGAGCTGGCTGTAGAGCTCCTGCAAGGGAGGCAGCACCGAGGTGTTAGACAAGGGAAGAGCTTGGAGAGGGGCCATGGCTGGCTGTAAGTGAGGGTGGTGAGAAAATGAGGCTCAGGGCAGGCAGTGAATGACAGCAGTGCGTCACTTTGAGCAGAGGAAGGTGGTTAAAGCACCATGGCACCTGTACCAGGCATCAAGTGCAAAATCCTCTGTTCAAAGAGACCAGAAAAGCACTTTCCTTCCCATCACATACAGAAGGGAGACGTTTCGATGCTGATATTTGACAGGAGCTTGCTGAACTAAAAGCATTAAAAAAGTCTCTCCTAAGAAATTACCATGTGGGCACTGAGCTGTTCCCGGGCAGTTTCTGGCAGCCCTCCTGTGGGTTTTGATGCAGACAATTGGCTCTCCATCCTCGTTAGCCACAGGAGGAAGTCTTCAATCTCACCATGGAAACCCTGGGCCTGTTCAGGAATGCAGAATTAGGATCAGATGACATCAGCCACCATTGATCATGCACAAGGGTTAACACTGCGTTTGCTTCAGCACCATATAAAGAGGCAGAGCTGGGGGCACGAGGGTGGGAGATACATGGGATATCCTTCACCACGTGTGCCTGGTCCCTGTCCTGCTTCAGAACCCTCCAGCACTAAGATTCAGGTGAAAAACTTGGCATGAAAAAATTCCCAACGTCTCTCTAAGTCTTTCCTCCTTTATTTCCTCCCCAAAGCAAAGGGGGAAGCGGACCCAAACCACCGCACATGGGAGGACCCCCAACGTGACTCCCTGACCTGCTGGAGCGTGGACTGGAGCTGCTGCTCCCGCTCCTCTGTCTTCTGCAGCACCGATTCCCAGCAGGAGTTGAGCTTCTCCAGGCGGTTCCGCAGGCTGCTGGCATCATCCCCTGCGCTTGACTCCAGCAGCTCATTGCCTGCTTTGTTCACAGTCTCCACCGTGGCCTGGTGGGCCAGGACATCGTTCTTCAGCACCTGCAAGAGATGTGATGGGCAAATGCTGGGACACCTCTAAACCATCTTGTTAATTCCTATCCGCTCTCATGGGCTTGAGCCAACTCAAACCAGGAAATCCTGCAACAGAACAGACTAAAGATGTACCTGGAGTTGGGGGTACTCACATGGTGCTTCGCAAGCTCAACCTCAATGACTTTTGGGTCTCCATTGATGGGTTTCTGAGCATCAAGCAGCTCTTCGGTGTGGGTCAGCCAGGCCATGAGCTCAGCCAATGCGTGCTGGAATTGCCCAAGTGCCAGGAGAGCTGCTTCTAATTTATGCTGGGCAAGGACAGGGAGGGAAAAAGAGAGTTTAAGTGGTGAGGGAGGAGGAGCATCCCTGTGAGTTCCAGCCCCACACCTGCAAGTGCCCAAATCTTCTCTCTACCTGTCTGTGAGCAATCTTCTCGCCCAAATTCTCCCAGAGATGCTTCAGCTCTGTCAGTGGTTCCTTTATGATGTCTCTGTCTGTCTCATCTGTAGCTTTTTTTAGCATCAGTTCACCTTGGTGATTAAGCTTTTCCATCTCAATCTGCTGCTGGTAAACCTCCATTTTAAACTCCTGCCAAAACAAGCAGGACAAAAACCAGACCAAAATGAATCCCTGGAGCATGAGTGCAGCGATGCAAAGCCAGCACTGGAGAACCGGTCCCACGTACCTTCATCTCGTTCATTTGCTCCTTCACCGTGTTGAGGTCAGTGCCCACAGGAGACATGTTGCAGAGTTTGATCACGGCGTTATCCAGCCAGTCAAACATGGCCTGGAAGGAGCAAAGACATCGTTAGCAAAGGGAATGGCAACATGGGCTCCTCCTGCGGCTGCTGCCTCCATCACCCTGCAACCACAAAACTTGTCTTTCAGGGCAGAGAGCTTGGATTTGCAAGCTCTTTCCTTCTCTCTCCTGCTTCCAGCAAAAGGCTCATCCTACCGCTTCGTGCAGAAATGAAGTCAGATTTGGGAAGACAAATACAACCAAGTATCTGCTCTTCCATGGAGCGGATTGTTGAGCTCAGGCTCTACCAGAGGCTGCAAACACTTGCCCAGGAGATGTTCTCTGCTTTGCGTGAGTGCAAACCTCAGTGCAACTCCAGGGAGAGGATTCACAAAGCCTATCCACGCCACACAACCAGCCCTGCCTCTTACCTGAAGCGTGTCTTGGTACTGCACAGCTGATTGCATGGCTTCCTCAAGCTTCTCAAGCCTCTCCTTCCACATTTTGTTTAGGTTTTCCCACGCGTTGTTCATCTGTGGAACAAGAAATTGCCCACAAAATGCATTAGGCTCTTCCACCGGAGCTCCCACTTGCTCCTACCTGATGCTATCTGCAGGAGAGGCTGCTGGTTCTCCTACCTCATCAATGCTCTTTTTCACTTCTGGTTTCTCAGTTTCACCACAGGCAAAAATTAAGTCGGTTCCAAGGAGTCGGATGAACTCCAGCTCTTCGTGCAAGCCGTCCGTCTCCTCCTTGATGGTCTGCATAGAGCACAGTGACAAAAGAAACACTTTTAGTGTTAAATGCTCTTCCAAAATCAGCCTGTGATCTAAACATGGACAGTCCTTCCAGCTCCGGTGTCCTGTGCCCTGGCTGACAGCTCCAATGCCAGACCCTATGATAGGGTTACACAGCGAGATGATGGTGTCCTGCTCACTGGCATCACCACCAACAGCCTGCTCGCAGTGATGCTGCTGTGTATAGGGGTTGGGGGAACTAAAATAAGGCCAACTGTATTTAGCTTGACATGTGCCTGCACTGCCTGGCTGAAGGTGCTGTTCACAAGAGGCATCCTGTTTACAAGAGTATTCTGTCAACAAAGGAATTAGTTTGGAGACTCAAAAAGCTGCAAAGCAAAGCCAGAATGGTTCTAAAAGGAGAACAGCAAGGACAAATTTAGCAAAGCATAAAGAAATCTCTGCTGCCCAAGGTCTCTGAAGTGCATTTCATCACTTGTTTGAAACTAACAAGATACAAATCCAACCTCATGCAGCTTTACGCTTATCTCCGGTCTAACCAAAACCTAAACACACACTTCCCACGCTAGACAGCACTTGGGGAGATGCCTTCAGTTCCGACTGGGAGCAGACCCGTGCAAACTGCCACGTCACTCGAAACAAGTGGGCACACAAGTCTGACCACATGCTTGGTAAGCTTCCTAAAACGGGAGCAGATAAAGTGATTTAGACATCACTTCCTTGTCTGAAACAGGGGGTGGTGGTGCACAGGGCTATGTGAAACACACTTCTGCTTTTTGCCTGGCAGTTCCAAATCGCAATGGAAAGAGCATGTCATAATCTGACTGCCTACAAAACTGTTTTACAACCACTTCTGGCCTTGCTCATATCTAAGATCTGTCCCAGCTTAGCTTACAAGCTGGGCGCAGACAAGCTCCAGACATGGTACAGCACCATGGTCCTCACCTCTGCCGCTTCCACCTGCTGCTTGATGATGGAGGGGTCAATGCCTGGGCTCTCCAGGTCATGAACGATGTCCTGCGTGTCTTTGATGGTGGTCAGGAGAGCTGCCATGTCGTACCAGAACTTCTCTGCTAGCTCCAGGACATCAAGGAACTTCATTTCACGTTCCTCTGCCCGGGCTTTGATGTCTTCCCAGAAGAAGACCATCTGATCCAACTTATCCTGGATTACTGAGGAAGGGAATGCAAAGATTCAGTGAAGGAGGAAATCTTTTTACAACTCAAATGCATTTTGCAAACACGTTCCACTTAGAAATAGCCAAAAGAATATTCAATGGGAACTAGAGATGGCCAGAACTATTAGAGCATTTACTCTGAGATACCGAGGGATGTGAGAAACTCCAGCTTGCAGGAATCAAGCCTTTATTTATGTGCAGGCAAGCTCAGGGCAAATTTGCCCACACACTCTCTCTTCCAGAGAACCTCTGTTCTGGCCACCTCTAGCATGAAGTCTAGGCTCGCTCGGTCCATGAGCTGGCTTTTGAGCTGCCAAGAAACGTGCCAACTAGTGCCACTGCTGTTGACAGGTCTTTTTGTGCTGGGGATGCTCCTTCCCTCCATTAGATGCTGAATCAACACCAACAAATCATTTCACATGGGCCACCAATCGTTGCCACAAGAGACCAGCTCAGGGGGAGGGCTCAGCCTGGCTGAGCTGAAACCTCTGCCTGAGAAGCCACAAATGCTTCTTTCTCCCCTGGCTGATACCACCCTGTCTGCTCCAGATGGAAGCAGGCACCAGACATCTCCATACAGAGGATGCATCCTTCCTCCTAAGGCAAGGAGACCCTCTGAAATACACCCCATGGACATCAAAGCCTCCCCAACAGCGATGGAGCCATGGTTTGGGTAGGAGAAGCTGGGCACAGCTACCAGCCCAGCCAGCACCTCCTGCTTGATCCACCCAGAGCTACCTTTGGCTGCCAGGTCCTTGTCTGCTCCCTGCGAGCGGCCGATCAGCTCTTCCCCGCGGCGTTTCAGTGCCTCGAAGGAGGGCTGCAGCTTCTCCAGCTCCACACTGGCACTTTTGTTCTCACTGATGCACTCCCGGATCTTCTCCACCTCGGCAGGGATGAGCGGGGGCATACGCAGGCGGGAGGAGAGGGCTTCCAGGGTCTCCAGCATGGGCTCGATCTTGTCATGGAACTGGAGAAGAACAAGTCCATTAGGGAGGGCAAGATGAGATGAAGCAACGCTGCCTCGCTCCCTGCGTGTGCAACAGCCCCAGCGACCTCTTGGAGAGGACAAACATTGCCTGCAATAGCAATGAGACCTGGAGCCTCCTGTTCATGCCTGCCTCGGCTCTCCTCTGCTGCCAACAGCCCCAGGCTGCCCCAGCTCAAACCACACATAAGCCACAGCCTCACAGAGCCAGCACAGGCAACTGTGAACCAAACACAGCAGTGATTTATCACCATATTCAACCCTTCAAAACCTCCCATTTTTGGCTGCTGCAGATGGGCAGCACAGTAACGAAAGCCAATCCCGGTTGTTTGAGCATCTGTGCAGAGATGCTGCTGGAAAAGCACCGTGTCCGGTGCTGTTGGTGCAACGGCAGCAGGATATGGCCCCGGCAGGGTCAGCAGGAGCTGGTGAAGGCTGCATGCGTGGGGAGGAGCGAGCTGCCACGGCGCTGGGTCTCCAACCAAAGCAGAATCAGAAAGCCAAGAGTGACAGAGGACGGGGTCTAGCAGGGTTTACTGCTATTGTTTCCTTTAAGAAGAAAAGTCAGCTTTGGCCTTAAAGATCCCAAAGCATCTCTGCTGGTGAGGACAGCTCTGTGCTCTGACTGCCAGCTCCAGGCCCTCCCTGCAGGACACCAGTGCTGGTGTTGGCCAATTCCCAGGCTCCAACAGCACAGAAGAGATGGGCTTTGGGTGCAAAGTCGATATGGGACATGCTGGCTCAGCCAAGAAGCAGGAGCAAACCAGCAAGTGCAGCCAGAGCAGAAAGCTCTGAGCATCAATGTAAACCGCTCGGACAGCAAACCCTCTGCTTTGCAGGAAGCATTCCCAGCAGAAGCTTGGCCAATGGCTGTAACCAGGCGGCAACGCAACAAAAGCCATCTCAGAAATGGGATTTCAGGCCCCCGGAGTCAACTTTCAAGCATGTTCTGCTCAGCTGCGCATGGACCAGGACTTAAAGTCCAGGTGGAAATCAGAATCAGCCCAAAGAAAGAGTGTAAGTGAAGATGGGTGGTGTGGGGCTTACCTCCGTGATCTGCAATGGTGGGGCGCAGTCAACACAAGAATGAAATGGGACCATGTGGGGAGGACGGGCACAGGCAGCAACACACACAGATAACACATTCCACAATGGGAGTGAGAGATGAGACGGGAAGGAGGTGTGGGGGGGGAAAAACTCGGAGTTAATACAGTGCAAACCAAGAGAAGTGACTACACAATACAGGAGTAAAAAACACCCGGACATGACAAAAACCAACTGTGCTACTAACACAGGGGAAATGAAACACAACCAGGGGTCATAAACCTCCAGTGGCAGAAACTCTTCACCCCCTCTCTGGACTAGAGCACCTACAGTCCTTCCTTTCATATCTCTGCTCCTGTTGCCACTGACCTCCTCTGGAGATGCCCAGACCCTAGAAAGGACCATTAACTCTCCCATACAAAAGATCCTGTGGCTGTTCACTGCACACACAACTTATCAGAAAGGAAACTCATCTCTCCAAGCTCTTTCAAGAGGCCCTTTCAACCTTGGGTGGATGCCAAAACAGCCCCTTTGAATGAGCATCATTACTGAGGTTGTAAACATTTAGTACCCTATTTACTCTGTCAGGACTCCAACGCCTTCTCCCCTCCTTTCCCAGCCAGTGCTGAGCAGCAGGAAACGACCCCGGAGGTGTCTGACCACACTGGGCCTTATAAAGGGTTTTACAACTGTAACACTCAGAATAAAACCACATTTCAAAGCACGTGGCTTCCCCCAGGGGTCTGTGATAAGACCACTCAGCACCATGGCACCGCAGCGTACCTGGGTGGACTGCGAGACGGCTTCGTCAAGCGCCAGAGCCCGCTGACACACCTCCTCCTTGATCCTGGCATACATGGCCTCTGCTGTGGAGTATTTGCTCTGCACCATCTCCCCTTCCTCGGGGTTCAGGTCCTTGAGCTGCGGCCCGATTTTCAGCAGCTTGTCAATATGAGGCTTATGCTCAGCAATGGACTCTCGCAGTTGCTAGGGAATAGGGGGGATAAAAACCACATTTGTTTGGAAATGCACTGAAAGCTGCTGCCTCTATTCCATGAGACACTCCAAAAGCAGCCATCGTATCTGGTAGTGAACTCATGCTGGGGATTTCTTGACCCAGCATCTGCCAAGCACATGGCACTCGGCTCTTCCTAACATGGCTTTGGCACAGACTCCTCAGCTCCCTCCCCTCCCCTCCCCATGGGGAACACTACAGAGGAAGCTTTGCAGCTCTCTCCCCTAAAAGCACAAAGCAGTTTTCCCTGCCACAATCAGGCAGGAGATCCGAAGGCAGCCGGGCTCCCTTAGGTGCCATCTGTATTTTAGTGAGAAGGGCTCCAACGTATCTAGTGATTTCCACATGGTACACTCATGGCCAATATAATATTGTATTATATAGGCAGGATCCCCAAAAAGAAGAGAATGGGGGGAAAAAGTCAGAAAATATCACAAAAAGCCCCTGTGGGAGCTGTGCCTCCATTAAGGCAGAAGAACTGATGGTACCCGAGATGCCAACACTGCATCCTCTTACCCTCATGTCCTCCTGCTGCTGCTTGAGCTGCTCGTGATCGATGGCCGGAGGGGGCAGCTGGGAGATGAGGGTTTGTGTCTCCTCAATCCATGGGTTCAGCTCCTCATAGGTCTCCCAGAACTGGTTGACCAGGACCTGGGCACGCTCCAAGCGAGTGTAGCGCTCCGAGTTGAGCTGGCTCACAGCTTCGTATTGCTGCACCAGGGACTCGGTTTTCTCCTAAAGGAAAGGAGGGAGGAGAGTTATAGCCAGGGATGGAAGGGGAGGAGGAAAAGTGCCAGTGTATGCCGTGAGCGGGAAGAGCTGAGGTGCCTTTGGTGGCTTTCCACGCACACAGGCTGTAATTCCAATTAAAGCAGCCTCAGAAATCTCTGCTCCCCCCAACCCCAATCCCCAAACACTGCAATAAGAATATGCAATAAAGGAGAGTAATAAATGCAAAGAGACTTCTGCTAACACTGGTGGGAATTCCTAAAGATGGAGTCATTACAAACTGCTTCAGCCTGTGCATGAGCTGAGCACTCGCCCCTCTCCATCCCCCTCCGTCGCAGAGGGGGGCTCACCTGGAGAACAGCTTTTTGTTCCTCGCCACACGTCCCAAAGATCTCACTGCGTTGGCTGAACAGCTCATCCATAGAGTCTTTGTGCCGAATAATGTCGATGGAAAAAGCCTGCAGAAAGGAAACATCCAGAGAAAGGGAAGAAATCAGAGCTGAGCCCAATTTCTCCCCCTCGACCCATCCACGGGATGTGCTGCAGCTGAGCTCAGCAGCGCAGTGTGTGCAGAACTCAGCACGAGTGTCCTGCAGCACGTGGAAAACCTGGCTGAAGATGCAGATTACAGCATCGTTTTCTCATGACTCATCTACATTGACCTCTGTCTTTCAAAGGCCTGAGGTATCAGCCCAGCTCCACACCAGAGGAAAAGCTCAACCCGCCATTCATCACTGAACATGGTAACTCCCAAAACATCACTCTCCAGAACTGCATCTACCAATAACTTTGCCATTCCCAAGATCCACGCGATGAGCAGCAGGAAGCCAAGCTGAACCCAATTTAACTTAATAGTCAATGGTTCAGCCCCCTTCCTTATAACAATGTCTTATGTTTCTTTTCTGTTTTCAAGCCCAATAAGCCCGTGCTCTGCTCTGATCACTGAGGCTGGTTAAGGGAAGAAAAGGGCCGTTTATATTTAAAGTGCCTTTCTTTCAGGCGCTTTGAGCTGAGCTCATCTCAAAGATACAACACCCCCCAGCTCCTCTTTGTTCCACGTCTGGCTGCTGGGAGGGAACCGAGTCCCCCACTGCAAGGAACAATGAGCAAAAAGCAAATGTAAAAGCACCCTCATTAATCAATAGGTACTTTTCTCTAAACCCTTCCTGCTGCCAGTGCCTCCAAGATCCAGGGAGAGCTGCTCCAGTGGATATACAGAAAGCTCTTGAAAGGCTGCGAGTACAGGGAAGAGCACCCATCCAGCCCTAAACAGCCATGACAGGACACGAGGCTTCTTCCTTTAGAAGCCCAACAGTTTGTTTCTCTAAATCCTCTTTCTCCCTTGTTTTTTCCATTTACTTACCAAGGACAAGTGTTGGAATCTCTCCTGGTGCTCTGGGCTCAGCACTATAAACCCCAGGGTAAAGCTGCTCCCCTGAACCACAACCCATCACCCAAACCGCATCCCACCACTCAAAGCCCATCCCTCCTTGCCAAGCAAGTGCTTTCGTACCTTCTGCACCTGCAGCTGTGCTGTTGTTTGATCCTGCTCCAGGCGGATGGGACCGAGAGCCATCAGCTTCCGCTTGGTCTCAGCCACCCAGGCCAGCTCTGCGTCAGCTGCCTGCTCGTACTGGACCATGGGAGAGGACAGGCAGCACAGGTTAGTGATGGGCAGCAGGGATGGAGCAAGCTGGGGGTGGTGGGAGACATGGGGGACACACAGGGATGTGGGGGAACAAACGCCTCGCCAGGGTGCGGGGAGGAGAAGGGGACACTGGGTTGGACACAGGTTTCTGAGGGCTCCACAGCCTCCAGTCTGTGTAGACCAAGCCTTCCTTGAGAGGACTGCTCACCTGGAACAAATCCCTGTACTATCACAACATGGGGGATGATGTTCTTCCAGGCCTGGAAGTCACCTGTCATTGGTTTTATACCTTGTCCATCACTCACGTGAGCTAAAGCCCACAGGTGGGATAACACGGTGCTGCACCAGAGTTATCCAATCCAAACCACACACAATGGGATGGGTCAGAAACCAGCCTGGCTGGTGGGGCCCATTCATTTCTTGGCACTCTCAATGGGATCTGGCTCTCCTGTTGTGCTGTGCTTGCTATCCCTCTCGCAACCACTGTGCTGCATGGGCTGGAGCGGTGCTGAGCCGCTCGCTCCTGCTCTCCCAAGAAACCCCATCAGTCTCCAGCGGGGTTATTAAATTACCTGTTGAGACCTCTGAATAGCAGCATCGATTTCTTCCACTCTCTGCTTGATGGTGTCACTGACCAGCTTGTAGCGCTCGTTGGTGTCTGACACGAGCTTGTCCAGCCCTTCCCGGGCTCGCCAGGGAACCAGCTCCAAGAGCGCTCGGCTCACTTCATTCACCGTGTCCAGGACGAGCCTGTGCTCCATCACCTCCTTCTTCAGCTCCTGTAGAAGGCACCCATGGACACACGTCCTTCTCAGTGACAGCACTCCCCATCCTCTCAATACAGCAAGCAAATCCCTGCTGTCGCCCACCCTCGTATTCCCCAGGTGCTGCTCCCACCTTTTGCCTCTGCTGGAACTGGGGTATCTGCTCGCTGGCTGGGGACTGGCCCCCGCTGGAAGCCAGCTCATCCTCCACGGTGCTCATCCAGCTGGTGAGCTCCTCGTGCGTGGACTGGAACTTGGTGGCCAGCTGCCGAGCCTGCTCCAGCGTGCGCAGCGCCTTGGAGCTGGCGGCGGTGATGTCCGAATAGCGGGTCTTGATCCCATCCAGCTTCTCCTGGATCAGCAACACCTCCTCCCCTGTGAGACAGCATCAAGGGGCAAATGATGCCGGGCCAGGGGTGCTGCAGGAAGGTTTAAGCAGCAACCTGCCTTGTTCTCCCCTATTTTGATTAGAGCTGTTCTGCTCTGGAGCCAGG